>JAJPUD010007562.1:90402-105299 GCA_023553655.1 Myrmecobius fasciatus | reverse complement strand
CCCCCCCACCTTTCCCTTTCACGACGCCTCTGATTGGCTGGGCCGCTCTGACGTATGTGTTTCCATGACGTGTGGGGGAGGAGAAGGAAAGGGAGGAGGAGGAGAAGGAGGAGGAGAAGGAGGAGGACTGGAAGGGGCGGGGGGAGGGGGGGCGCTCTGCGGGCAACACGGGGTGGTGACATTGTCCCGGCGGCTGCCGGGGTTCGGGGGCCGGACAGGGCAGGAGGCAACCTGCGGAGAAAGGAGAGCAGCTAAGCGGTTCACCCAGCCCCTGGGGAGGGGCAGCGGGGAAGGGACGCGGCACGAGCAGACGGTTTAACGGCCACTCCTCCCTCCCAATCCTGCCCCGGGGGCGTGACGCGCCTAGGACTGGGGGAGGGTATGTGTGGGGGTTCCCTCCCTGCAGTAGGGGGAAGCTCCCCAACGCTGCTGGGGGAAGGGGAGTTCTTCACCCCCTCCCCCAGCGCGAGCTCGAGCTCCCCACTCTGGATCGGCAGGACTGGCCAAGCTGCGCTGCAGCACCCTAGGGGTTAAAGGAAAACCGGCGCAGTCCCCAGGCTAGATGCAAACGGGCCCGAGCGGGATCTGCCCCTGAAATCTCGGTGCTTCATTGTCCTTCTGCTCATGTGCCGAGCTGTCAGGGTCGGGTGCACTTGTAGCATCTCTTTGGTCTACAGGGTTCCTTCTTTCTTGGAAAAAAAGGGGGCCGGAATGGGGGAATAGCGCTGGGGGGAGAGAGGGAGAGAGAGCTAGACCGCATAAGCTACCGGTTTGGGAGCGATCAGAACACCTGCTGTAAAAAACAACCAAAAACGTATATATAATCATAAATAAAACATCCTCTGCAGTTAAGAGTTTAGGGTTAACAAAATCACCAGTTGCAGGGTTTTTTTTTGGGGGGGGGTTCTAAAACACGGTTGATTTTTTTCTTAATATTCTTTCTCAAAAAAATATCTATCCATATATATATATATATATATATATATATACACGCATATATACATATATCCACACACATAGCCAGCCAGACACAATATGGTTTTCCATTAAATCTACACATATATAGATTTTTCTATAAAATCTCTTCCCTACCACCCCCTCCCCAAAATACTGCGTTTTGTCTCCAGTTCATTACCTTCGCTTGCACTTAAAGCATCATTGCCCAGACCTTGTCTTCGGGACTCCCGGCAGCAGCAAAAATCGTGTACGGATGTGATACACAACCCCTTTTTATGAGAGCCTGAAGATGAGTTCTGCAGAGTTTCCTCCTTTTTTTTTCCTTAGCTGCAGGGCAGACAAAATTGATGTTGGCAACACCTTCTAAAAAGTTACATACATAAAGCATTGTATTATCCTCATCTACACAAAAGACCATTTTTTTTTTCTTTAAAGCAGCTGTGCCAGAATAGTGGAGATAGGTTTTTTAAATGCCCAGTGACTTGAGAATTTGCTAACTCTCCTTAGGTTTATTCTATTGGAATAATGCCATGTTGTACTTTCAATGCAGTTTTCTTATCTCACCAGGTGAAGAGTCCTGTGTTCCCCCAAGACAGCACCAGTCTCCAGAATTTTGTCCTTGACTTTGGAAATTGGCATTGACCAGAATAATATAGCACCCCTTTCTCTTTGATCACTTTGAGGAAATTGTTTGGCATAGTCTAATACATTACTACCCCCTCATAATGCTGTTTCAAAGCTTGGCAGAAAAATAGATTAGTTAAGAATATTGTTGTTTTAGTAAACTTCAGGATTTTCATACCCTGAAAATTTCTCAAAAGGATTCTGAGACATTTCAAAATCTTTGGCTTTCCTCCTGCTTTTCTCCAAGAAACTCTCTGAGGGAAATTCAATTATATATTTTTCTTTAATCAAGTATTTGACATTAAAGTTATGTCTGAATCATTGCTTCAGTACACTGGCAAAATGGATGAGTAAACTAGGATCTGTTCATTTTGTTGGTCTGTTGCAGTCTAAACTTATTTATTACATGCACTTGAAGTTCTGTGGTCAAGAAAATGACCCAGAGTTATAATTTTAGAACATGCTTTACACAGAGCCTCTCTTTATTGGTAATCATTTAAGTCCATTATATTTCATATATATCAGCAAAATAATTGTGCACCTTAGAAGATTATGTACTTTTCATGTTAGTTGTTTTTAATAATTTATTCAGACAAGATTGAAAATATAGTTCTATAGAATATATTAAAATCATAAAATTCATGTAGAAATGATTTCACATATATCAGCAAAATAATTGTGCACCTTAGAAGATTATGTATTTTTCATGTTAGTTGTTTTTAACAATTTATTCAGACAAGATTGAAAATATAGTTCTATAGAATATATTAAAATCATAAAATTCATGTAGTAATGCAAAATTTTAAAGTGCTATATGTGTTAGTCATTTTAAGTAGTATTTTTCCAAAGGATTAATACAGAAGATAGATTGGTAGTATTTGGTGAAGATTGTGGATGGAGTACTGGGCTTGGAGTCAGGAAGAGTCAGTCTTCATAAATTCAAGTTCAGCCTCATACATTTACTAGTTGTATGAACCCAGGCAAGTCATTTAATCCTGTTTACCTCAGTTCCTCATCTGTAAAATGATCTGGAGAAAAAAATTGTAAACAATGTCTTTTCTAAAAAACCTCACAATGTGGTCATGGAGAGTCCATGACTGAACAATTTTTCTCTACCATCAACTGAGAAAATATTCTGACTTAAATTTTCTCCTTGGTCATTATGCAACATAGCAGTGATTTGAACAAGCTGAATTTTAAAATAACACTATATCACAAATAAATAAATGGGCATATCTTTATAATCTTAAAGTTAGGTTGCTTTTTTATGTGGTAATTTTGATGTATACTATAAACTGCATATTAATAATTTGGTCCTTAAGTACCAAATCAATATTTTAACAGACTTGATTTTAAATTTCTATAACATGATTATCAGAACAGAAATATAAAGCAAGACCATATGTACCAAATCATATATTTGAGTTATTTTAAATGTATTTGGTGAAAAGGAGGGAAGAAACTTAACATTTTAGCATAATTGCTTGCTATTGCTCCAATTCTATCAATTGAAAACCAAGAATACTTTTATGCTCTTAGTCACTGAAGAAATTTCCCTGCTTTTCTAAACATTATTGAGACTTAAGTGTTGCACCATCAGGTACCTGACATTGATAGACTTTCTTCTGTATACCAAGTTCTACCAACTTGTTTGGCAAAATTAGAACATCAGTATAAATTAATTCAATATACCAGTAAACTCTGGGACATATTTTCATGCTCTTTGATTACTGCTATTCTCAACACACATATCCTTATATAAACTGTTGGTTTTATTTTAGAGAGGGTGTGTTATTTTTGGGAATGTTAAAAAAATATATATATATATATATATGTATATATATATATATTAGAGGGAAAGAGAGGAGAATGCAATTCTTCAGAAGATGTTACGTAATTACAGAAAGTTCCACTGGCCCACATCCCTAGAGTGAGGTGGCAGAAGCAATACTTTGCTAAAAATAAGATAGAAATGATGATCAATATGCGTCATTGCATGGAAAAACACTTTTTTCAATGAATTTAATATCAGGTAGTCCAAAAATTCAAAAGAAAAATGTGTTTTTACCATTCATTCAAAAAAACATTTTTAGTGAGCTAAGTATTCACATTAGGACATAAAAAGTGTAAGAACTACTCTACACCCCGCCGCCAAGTCCATATATTCACACACAAAGAACTTGTAATTTAGCTAAGAAAGGAAAAAAAAACCCAAACCAACTGACATTTATCTAACAGAGAACAGTTAAATGCTCAACTATTTGGAGAGGTAATTGTGGTTATAATTCTTAAAGAATTAAACATAAAGGAAGTGGGCCTTGAAGAGTGAGTAGGACTTAATCAGGAAAAAGAAAGACTTGCTGGGGTTAGAGGAGGAGGAAGGGGAGAGGAAGAGAATGAGCTAAAGCAGATTACTTAAGATAATAAGTATGGCATGTTCCCATTCTCTTATTTTCTATAGAAAGACAGTAATAATTATATATATATATATATACACATATATATATACATTCATACATGCCATATACATGGCATGAATATATACACATACACATGAAAAAATATTTGAAAAGTATTGTTTTATATATATGTATAACATACATTTTGATTATATAAGGCTGTCACTACCCTCTTTCCCTAAGTGAGACTTTCACTTAAAAAATCTTTTTTCTGGGGCAGCTAGGTGGCAAAAGGGGCAGCTAGGTGGCACAGTAGATAGAGCACCAGCCCTGAAGTCAGGAGGGCCTGAGTTCAAATCTGGTCTCAGACACTTCCTAGCTGTGGGACCCTGGGCAAGTCACTTAACCCCAATTGCCTCAACAAAAAGCAAAAAAAAAAAAAAAAAAAAATCTTTTTTCCCCCAACAGTGGTGGTAATTTGGGTTTTAACTTCCATTTCAACATACAATTTTTAAGTGTTTATTATATACAAGGGAGATTTAAGAGTCTGTATAGCATAATGGATGGCGGACTAGCCTTGGAATCAGAAAAACTGGTTTTCAAGTCCTATTGTAACACATACTAGATATATGACTCTGAGAAAGTCACAGCCTCTCTTAATTGGGATTGGCAACTTTGCAAGATTGTAAGTGATAGAACATTAGGCAATCTACATTGGTGGAGGGATTTTCACACCAAAGAAGTTCTTATACAAATGAAATTATAGACCTAGACCCATTTCAAGTCCATCTATAAAGAAAAAGGAGGAAGAGAAAGAGGAGGAGAAGGAGGAAAAGAAGAAAAGTAGAAAGAAGAAGAAGAAAGGGAGAGAGAGGGACAAAGATAAGGACAAGAACAATAAGGTGATGACTTTGCTAAGTACTACAGATAAAAAGATATTCAAATAATCCACAAACTATGGGAAAGAAAAGCTCTAGTCCAGCTAGTACCAAGGTCCATTTGGGTAAATAAGACAACTGTGATCTGAGGGAACATGATGAGATTGCTGAACTTTCTATTGGCTGAGAAACAAAACAAGAAATCAAACTATTTCCTAGTCCTTCATCTTTTGTATCTAAGAGGCCAGAACTTCCTTTAAAGATGTTTACTCTTTTAATTACTGTCAAAAAGTCAATATAGATAAAATGCAACCTATTTTACCTATTTTTTATTTGTATCTTCCTGAATTGTAAAACTATTTCTCCCAATATAACTGGGAGAAATAGTGCTTGTTTGGGATATATAGAGATATAGAAAGAAACAAAATTCAAATCTATGTCACTACCAGGCTTTCTTCTGAGAGAGCATGTAACTGAACAGAATGTTATGATTTATGTTTATTAGTTATGGATAAACTTCCCAAAAAATTAACTGGATATGAAATTTTCATTTTGCTCCTTAGTTTAAAATGAGTCAGAGTACTAATTTTGTTGTCATAGACAAGGCTAGGCTGTTAAGTTGTATAGTCTTACTCATTTATCTTTCTCACTACTCCCACTAATACAGAGAAAGCTCTCTGCAGAGGATGAGTTCATGGAGATAACCAAAAAGTGGAAACTTCCCCTGAGATGAACAAAAAAGTTGTAGCTCATCATGGTTGGCAACATCTTCATTCCAAGGGTGGAGACCAAAGGAGGGAATACTTTTTTTTTTTTTTCCTCCTTTTGGCTTCACCCTCAATTTCACACCCAGACTGATATGTTACTTTGGTACACATGTGGACTTTGTGTCTTTGACCTCCTTGAGGTATAAACCCAATCTTGAGAATGCTGGGTTTAGAATATCTGCCTTGAGATAAGTGGATCATAGGATTATATAGCAAGAGCTAAAAGGAACTTCAGAGATCATCCCATTCAACTTCCTTATTTTAGGGGTGAGAGAATTAAGGTCTAGGTGATTTGTCTAAAGTCACACTACAAGATTGTGTCAGGCAGAAGTTGGAACTAAGACTCTAGAACTTATTCTCTTTCCGAATTACTAGTACTTCTTTCCTAGGCTACCTTTTGGGGGACTCATAACTGAAGCACATCACAAATGGTTGAAATTTTATGCTTGGTTTCTACTCTTGAGATGGCAAGATCATGTTGGTGAAGCCAAAGAGTGATCATGAGCCAGTTAAACTAAAGAGGCCCAGAAATAAGTGGTAATTGTAGAGAGAGAGCTAAGCCCTCTATAAGGAAAAAGTTCTTAACCATCAGAGATGCTTACAAGTGAACTGGGTAATGGGGTTGCTACTCATTTGGTGCTTTTAAAGTAAGGACTGGGTAATCATTTATTGGGAATGCTGAAAGGAAATTTGACTTTAAATACAAGTTGGGCTAGATGATTTCTGAAGTCCTTCCAACTCTGAGATCCTGTAATCTTAAAATCAGCAAACTCCTATATTTGTACCTGTTAGACACAATTGAATGAATGCCTAATTTTATCATTATTTTTAGTTTTTCATAGATGCTTCCTGTTTTTGTCTTAATTCTCTAACTAGGCCAAAATTTCCTTGTGGATAAGAACTATTGTTTAATACTTCATTTGTATTTTATGAAGAGGGGATACAATTTAGGAGGATTTTCCTCTTTGTATGTAGAAAGTTACAAATAATGTTCCACTCAAGTGAAGAAAAAGAAACCTCTGATTTTTTCCTGGAATCAGTGTCATTCAGCAATGTGACTTCTTTATATTATTTGAAAATCGGGGAAATTTCTCATTCAGGATATGTAATAGTAGTCAGTGCATTTGTTGATTAAATAGTATGTATACACAAGAGTTACTTTATTACCAATGATATAGCTACACTAGTAGTAGCAGACTATTTTGAGAGTTATCCTTTCCTGGAGTCTGCATATCACTTTATAGGATTGATAAATCCCATCATTTTTAGATAGATATATTCTTTTTTGTATTCTTCTCTGGAAAACTGAGGAATAGAGAGACACAGGAAGAACTATATGTAGGCAAATTGATCTATCTGCTGTCTTCCTGCTTTTGCTCTAGCAGTCCCCTATGCCTAGAAAATACTCCTTACCTCTGCAATCTTAAAATCCTTAGCATCTATCAATTCTGAGCTCAGCCTTTCCTAATACCCCCAAATTATGTCTATTTTATAAAAATTTGTATATACCTATGCCTGTATAGATACATTTATATGCACACATATCTATAGATAAATATGGGAATGGGGAAACTTGCCCTTTCCCTCATAACCCAGGACCTCTTTGTTTCTTGATTCTTATATGCTGCCAAATTCCCTCAATCCTGAGAGAGCCTACCCACCTAAAAGAAAGGTCAATCTCCTTATTTCCATATTCTTTATTATATAACCACATGGGAGCTTTTTGGGGAAACTAACTTAAAGCTTACATTTAGCTCATGTCTGGAATCTACTCAAAAAGAGAAGGGATCATTCAATATGGATCTAATCCAACTTTTTCTACTTTTCTCAAAGGGAAACTGAGACCCTGAGAAATCTCTTGAATGGTCGGTAACTTGCCCATGATTACAAAGATTATAAGTAGCAGATAGAATACTGGAATCCTATTTTTTTCAATCTTTTCTTTGACATCTCACTGCTCCTCAAAAAGAACAATGTCCTGCTGTGACTTAGATACTACAGTGTAGATAACATCTTTGACATTGCTGTGACTCCATTCTTTCTCTTCTTGCTCATAGTGGAGGCACTTTAGCTGGAATTAGCAAGCCAGGAAGTTAGTATACAAAAAAAGAAATATATGATATATGCCAAAGATGCCTTGGGCATTTTGACAGGACTTAGAAGGATGGAAAGAGACATATCTTCTGGCAAATGGAAGACTGAAGATGTCAAGAATAAAGGTTTAGTACGGTAATAGCAGATTTTCCCCTGCCCTATGGGTAATGAGCAGTCAGAGGTACTTGTCAGTGACAGGAAAAGGAGCACAAAAAGTCTAGTTACCAAAGCCACACCCTTGTTCTGAGCAAGGGCTGAAACCCTGGGTCCAGAATTTCTGATTCTTCTTCTACAGACTGCTCTTGCTGGATGTGTGAATTGAATATCTATTCAAAACTATTTTTTATTGTCTGTAGTTCTTCACCTGCTTATTGGAGAGTGAGTGACCTTATGTGCTAAGTAAATTAAAGTGTGCATTTCTTAGAACTCTTGGGGTTGGAATGGCTTATGTACTATCTGGAAACTACCTAGGTCTGGGAGAAGCTATGGGTATACAATCATATGGTGTTTTATTATGTATTTTACTACTTTTATTGATTTTCTGCAAAGAGTAATACTGCATACAACTTTTAAAAGGGGGTGGAAACTCACTGTAAACCATGAATCAGGTATGGGACAGCTATTCATTTCCTCTCCACAAAAGAAATGTTTGACATGCATAATAGCCATAAGCACACATTGACAGATTTAAAACATGATTCAGTAATTTATAAGAACTACTCTACTTTCCTGAGAGGCTGGGACTTAAAGTCATCATAACAAAGTATTGGTGGCATTACAAAATCAGTACTTCACATTTTGCTTCACATTTCACTTTGGCTTTGTACTACTGCCTAAAATTTACATCCAGGTTCATATATTTTGGCAAGGCAGAAATTTCCCCTGCTGCCAGTCAGCTCTGACCAGAGACCCAGGACTTTGGAATCTCTCAAACCTGCAATTTGATCTTCATTGCTGGAAATACACATCTAAGTATTACTGTCACACTTAGTTGCTACCATGTGGCCAGGCTCTTTTCCCCACTTCTAATGGGAAAGGCTCAAATAATCTTGTCACTAACTGCAGTTTGGAAGAGAATAGAAGGTTAGTTATTTCCTTTTAAATCTTCACTGAATTGGAGACTCTTCCTGTTTAGTAATGAATAGATTACTTCAGTGTCTCAAAGTATAAGGTATTGCAACAAGTCAAGTATGCCTTGAAATTTTCCAAGGATGCCTCAGTGCATGTTCCCTAGCAGGGCCCCTAATGAATCATTTCCATGCAAACTCTGCTCAATCCCTAATACATGTGCGTCTTGTTTTTACCATTTACACTATATTTTCTTGAAGGAAGGTGCTTTCATTTTTATCTCTTTTCATAGAACTTACTGCTGTGCCTGGCACATAATAGGAAGATGTTGATTGATTTACTGGAGGGCTCTCCCTTTATTGCTCAGGGAGAAAATGGTGCATAATAAGATTTACTAAGTTCTTGTTATTTTGCTTCACCTCAGATAGTTTCTTACTCTCTCTCACCTATTTTCTGTGTCAGTCTTCTCTACAGCTCATGGTCTATAAACCAAAAGTTCACTAACAAAAAACAAAGTTTTCAAAGTTCTGACAGACCACAATGGTATTTTGTTTATATGGTCACTTCAAAATTCTTGACTGTAAATAAACCTTTTCAAGTGTTTTGGGGGTTTAATGGTTACATTTATTTAGACAGGCTTATTTCTTATTTACCTACCATTGTTTTAAGTAATTTTATTATACACCTTTATGGCTTTCTAGATTCTATAAACAAAGTTTTGGTGTTCCTTCTATTCCAACTGGATTAATTGTTTTCTAAATATTCATGAGTCTTCATGTTGCTTCTTTTGTTGATTATATAGATTCCCTCTCTTTTTTTCCTCCCAGTAATTGTATGAATTTGCTTTTATAACACTTTTTTTTTCTGTTTTTTTCCCCCTAACTTATATCATGTCTCTCCTATTTGCAGTCTCTTTGTATTTGCTATAAAATAATGTCATACCTGTTGGGTGTTTAATTGGCCTATTATGCTATTTTTGTCCCATCTGAGTGTCTTCTTTTATAGTTTAAGCTGCTTTCCTTAGAAAAGTAAGAATAACCTTCTATTCATTTATTCATTGAACAAATATTGTATTTTGTATGTGTGAGGCACTTTGCTTACTCCATTTACTCTACAGTTGGTGTTGACATATTTGCCTCCTTCAGACCATTGGCTTTCTTTACAGGGCTGTTTTTAGTAACTCCTTGTAATTTACAGTATATGGGTAGTGCTGAGAAAAAGAAATGAGGGAATTGGGATGATTATTTTAAAATATTTATTCCTTCTACGGGTTTTATTTTACATTATATAACTGCAGTGTTGCTGGTGCCTTTGTGCCCTACCCAGTATCTTAATAATTCTCTTTGTTTTTCCTTGTGCTAGCCTATTTTATGTACATGGAGGGGAGAATAGGATGAGTAGGTCAATAATGAACTCACTTTTAATCTTTTTTAAATCATTTTGTATGAATAGGCAAAAATGGTATCTTTCCATTTGCTAATTAGTAGCCACTTAATATTTATTTGATGAAGTAGGAATGGAGACTGGTAGAGGAAACTCTTGGGAGAAGAACCACTTTCTCATCTTGGAGAGCTGCCTAGAGTAGAAGTGTAAAACAACCACCCCAACCAGATTAAAATATAATTGGGAAAAATTTGGCAAAATAAATTAAAATGTAAAAATGTTAATTTCTAGTTTTCTAAGTCAATATGAAGCCCACAGGGATCTCTTTATTTTTGAGTTTGATACCATTAGACTGAAGTATTCTAGGATCATATGATTTTTATATTTCAGAAATAGGCCTTGACTTGAGGTCTCCTTGGCTACAAGGCCTGCTCTCTAACCACAGCACCATGCTCCTTCTGTTAATGTTAAATAAAATGACCATTTATGAAATATGTCAAATTAATTACCTTTCTCTGCCTAGAAATATTCCCTTCTCTTCCTGCTTTCTGAATTACTCTCACTGCTATTGAGTCATTAGTTCTTTTGATTCCTTAATCAGCTAGAATACTTTTAGTCATCTTTAGCCACTTAAAAATCCTTCTTATGACCAGAAATTGGCTTCCAAAAACCCAAGTTTTAGACTAGTCATAGTCTAAAATATTATTTTATTTATTTAATTAATAATTTTGTACAAATTAAAATATTGGCAGAGAATATTATATTTGTTCTGCATTCCCTACCAAGAAGGCATAGCTATGTATGCTCTATGGACTAGGCCCTCACCACTTACAAATATAGAGCTAAAAATTATATTGATTAGAGGTCAATAATGGCCATGTATACTATATTGTCTTTTTTTGATAAGTATATTAGACTTTGATAGTTATTTTTACCAGGAAACTAAAATCATCCAACATTTTCATATGCCAAAAGTTATTCATGACATAAGGCCATTAGCTTAAATGGCTTTTAAGGAGGGAAAAATGTATAAACAGAAGCATAATTCATTACTTTGTTAATTGTGCTTTCTTGCTATGGACATCAATCTATAATGGCTGTTTAGGTGTAAACACTCTTTTATTTCCATTCTTGTATTCTCATGATGGGCAAGAAAATTATTATTAGGAACTAATTACTTTTTTATATTTTACAAAGCCAAGCCTGAAGTTACTTTCTCACCACAAGGGTTTCTCTGAGTCAGAGAAATCATCATCCTTACTTTTGACACCCTCTACTAACACAAGGGAGAGCCTAGACTCATTCCATATTATTGTTTGCTATTGGAGATAACATGTCTTATTTTATCATTAGTATTTTTATTCAGTGAAGGATTTCTATAAATTTTATTTAAAAATCTAAGTTAATTCAACATGCTTCAAAATATAAGACATATGCTATGTAACAATTCCATTCCAACTCAGTAATTATGTGAGGTAAACAGATTCATATTTTATGTGTATTTTAAACTGACTCAGTAATTTTCCTCATAATCACTAGATAATACATTTTTTGAAAAAAATTTTGCCTAATGTTCTCTGTTCTTGACTTATCACCAATTTGTAGAATTTGTTGTAGTCTGCTAGAACAATTTAAACATTGTCAATTTTCCCTTTAAGGAATATACTACAAAAATATATTTTTTTGTGCAAATTAATTACAATTTCCTTTGCCATCTTCTCTGCCACTGAATTCTTGGGAATTTCTGAATCTTTCCTTTGACCCTACAGATGAACATTTTTTTTTTAAAATTTTATTTTATTTGCATAACATATGTGTGGGTAATTCTTCAACAATAACCCTTACATAGCTTTCCGTTACAAATTTTTCCCCCCAACTCCCCACCCCTCCCCTAGATGGCAGGATATCCACTACATGTTAATTATGTTAAAATATTGGCAAAGCGAGTATATGTATACATATTTCCAAACTTATCATTGGTGTGCAAGAAAAATCTTATCTACACAAACGATATATCAGATAGAGGAAACACAATGTAAGCAAACATCAATCAAGGAGTATGAGAATGTTATGTTGTGGTCCACATTTCGCATCCCTCTCTCTGGGTGTATATGGCTTTCTTCAATGAACAATTGGAGGTGGTTTGAAACATTTCATTGTTGAAGAGAGCCATGTCCCAGATGAACATTTTTTAATGCAATGCCTCTCCTGATTAGATTATGAGTTCCTTGAAAGCAAGTGTCAATCTTTCTTTTTTCTAACATATATATACATGGTATGTAGAAAGTACTTTTTTCTAACATATATATACATGGTATGTAGAAAGTATGATTTTTTTCATTCATTCATTCATTGGGCATCATCAGTTGAAGAAATTCAAGTTATTTTTTGTTTTGCTATGGTTATAGATTTGCTAAAATGGTGTCCCAGAAAATTAGCACAAGATCTAGTAAAAAAACTTATGATTGGGGACACACGAGATTTCTTTTTTGTTTTTGTAACTCTGGAGAAATATTGTATTCTAGGCCATGCTGTGAGTTACCTAGGTTTTTGGCACAAGAGGATTTGGCCTTAATGAATCTATGCCACCAGATTAGCAATAACCAAAGACAAGACCACTCTAGTGAATGGGCTTTGAGAGTCTCCAAGTAGCTCAGGTTAATGATGTCAGCATTGTGTTTAATGATAGAGCTGATAGCAACTGGCTTGATCCGTGCTATGGCTAACAATGTCCAAAGCTGGGCAGAGTTGCAGTTGTAAGTGTGCATAGAAGGAAGATTTAAAGAAACATTGATGTCTAAATAGACTGATGTAATTATGGAATCTTTGGGCAGATTCAGTTGTTGGCAGAGGAATGTTTTCAAGAATCAAGAAACACGTAATTGTGTTTTTTTGGGGATGCCTAGAATACTTTCCTAATGGAAATAAATATTCCCCTGTGGGTCTCTCTCAATATATTGACCCTTGGGAAAACAACCAAAGAAGATATGTGTTATGGCCTTTTTTCCCTACCCATGTGTATCTTGTGTGCTCTGGCTCTTTATGATAGCTTCTGAGTAGCTATGTCTCAGCCTCACCATACAGTTGAGACTATGATGATAAAGGCTTTCTGCAACCACTCAGCTTAGGCTGCTTCTCAAAAATGGCAACTCTGAGATTTTGCCTCTTCAAACTTGGAGAGAAGTAGAGCCAAGATGACAGAGTAAAGACAGGAACTCGACCGACCCTCACCCAAATCGCTCCAAATTCCTTTAAATAATGACTCCAAATTTGGAGCAAATCTAAGAACTCTGCTGTAACACATGGAGTCATACAATTACTGTGCACAGGCATTGGGTTGATGATACAAATATAAAAATCAGATCTTGTCTACTTTCAAGAGTGCCTACATTCTACTGGGGAGACAGAATTTATTCAGATAGATAAATACGAGGTAATTTGGAGGACAGAACACTAAAATTTGAGGGTAGGCCATTAGGAAAGATATCACATAGGAAGTACCACCGGAGCTGAGTCTTGAAATTCTAGGAGCAGAAGAAGGCAATTGTAATGGTCTAGATGAAAGGTGAGTGAGAGTTTGAACTGGAGGTGGTAGCCACTTTGCCTCAGATCACATCAAGTATTGTATTCAATTTGGGGCAGAATATTTTAGGCAGGACTTTGATGAATTGAAGATGTTCTGAGTAAACCTTTAGAATAATGAAAAATAAGATTATACCAATTGATAATTGTTTGAAGGAAATGGGGAGAAGAAGGGATTTGAAGTGGGGAATGATAGCAAGAGATTAGATTTCTGCTAGAGGGCAGAGATGGGAGCAATGGTGGGGAAGATGCAAACAGTCTGATTTAGATTTGGTATCAGGAAAAGCTTCTGAACAATTAGATCTACCCCCAAGTGGTGTGTGCTATCTGAAGATGTAGTGGATTCTCCCTTGCTAGTGTGTTTAAGAAAATAACAGATATTTTGTATGGTCCTTTAAAGTTTACAAAGTACTTTAATACAATTTCATTGGCGCTTCAAAACCCTATGGAGTAGAGGCAACAGATAATATTCTCATAACGTATATGAGTAAAAACTGAAGCTCAGAAAAATTAAATGATTTGCTCATGACCATGTAGCTACTAAGTAGTGGACATACCTACCTGATTTCCAAGTCCAGCATTCTATGCAGTAGGCTGACTACTTTTGAGGTCTTAATTTTTTGAAAGTTAAAAAAAAAAAAAAAAAAAAAAAAAAAAAAGGTGAATCCTTAGCAGCATCTCAGATATTCTCTATTCTCTTGGGTTAGTTCTATGATATTGCCATTCATTCATTCAGAAATACTTACTAAAATTAATAAACACATATTTTATTGGTCATTCCTTATTGCCTTATATTTGAAGAAGGAGGAATGTAATGAGAAAGAAGAGAAGGAAGAGAAGAAGAGTAGCAGCAACAATAGCAAAAAAATGAAGAGCAAGAGAAGGAGAAAGAGCAGAAGGAGAATAAGGAGGAAAAAGAAGAAAAAGGAGGAGGAGGAAGAGCAATAACAAAAATGAGTAGGAAGAAAAAAAATGAAAAGAAGAAAAAGAGAAGGAAGAAGAGGATGAAGGGAAGAAGAGAGAAAAATAAAAGGAAGTAAAGAAGTTTAGAATATAGTCCTGATACAAGGAGTCTGAAAATTGTCTGGGGAAAGAAAACATATACACATGGATCTGTAATGCTCAGGGAGAAACTGAGGCAGTAT
>JAJPUD010007562.1:820-90392 GCA_023553655.1 Myrmecobius fasciatus | reverse complement strand
TCATTGCTAGCCGACTGGATGTCGATATCCAGCAAATAGTAAGTTTGGTCATAGGATTTTTATAGGATTCCCAGGAACAAAGAGCTCACGAGGCAGAAGGAGGAGAAGGAGGGGTTGATCACTGGGGGTGGGTGGGAGGGAGGGGGATTGGAGTTCCAGGAAGGACTACCAAATCAATTCTGACAGGTAGGGAGTGGAGGAAGCTTGGGAAGTAACTAGGAGATAGTAAGTCTGAAGCCAAAAGATAAGGGGTATGTAGAGATGTCCTATCTGGAGGTTTATGATTCCTCTGGAATACTAGCCCAATTATTTCTGATGGGCAGGAAGTGGGGGTATTGCTACTGAAGCAGAACAATTAAGGGAAACTGAAACAGAGCAATTGAGAGAAACTGAGACATGGAACTGTGGCACAACAGATCAATTATAGAAAAGAATTGGAGGCTACTGTACATGATAAAATGCTAAATTTCACAATTCAGACAATTAAAAGAATAGCAATATGCAATAAAATACTAATTGTGTGAGAGAGCAGATAAATAAGTGTTAGAGAAGAAAAAAAGATTCATGTAATTTTGGAGTCTCTGGGGAGGACTTCACAAAGAAGGCAAGGTTTAGGTTGGTAGTGGAAGAATGGACAGGATTTATAGAAAACAGGAGAGAATAAAGCATTTCATCTCAGGACAGCACAATTTAAAGTGTGGAAGGACAAATGAACTTAAAGTGTGGGATAGATACAAAGTAGGGAGACTGTCTCAAATTTAAACTTACTATATGCATAGTGTTCCTCTGGGAATACAAAGGAAGCAGACAACATGGGTCCCTGCTCTCAAAAAGTTTATAGATACAGTTTGAGAAATTTAGACCTCAAGAGACAAAAAGCCTAGAGATGCAACTTAAGTAGTTGTATATATGTGATATAGATTAAAATATGTTAGCAGGAAGAAAATTTAAACAAAGTAAAAGATTATCATGGGCTATAATCATTTTAGAAAATCTTCATGGAGATGGTGAGACTTGATCTGGCTTTGGAATAAAGTTTAAGAACATAATTATTTGGACTATATAAGTCCCCAGGCTGTGTACTGGCTCTGGAGTCAAAGACGAGTATAAATCACTCTTTCTGTAATACTTATTACCATATGATCTTGAACAAATGATTCAGTTTCTTTGGGCATCATTTTACTCATCTGGAAAAGAAGGAGGATTAGAATAGATAGCCAGTGAGGTCCTTTCAGTCTCTAGATTTCCTGTTCTTCGAGGTCCAAACTAAGGCCAAGGATAATCTATTAAAAAAAAATTGTATCTCCAATATCTAGCCTTCTACATGTTAATTGCCTAATAAACATTTTATTAAATTGACATTAATTAGATTCATTTTATCTGTTTAAATGTTGCCATATTTCCAAAATTTTTCTTTATGTTCCATCATGACTATGTAGAAGTCATTGCATTTTCTGGTATATTTGATATTTAATTCACTATGATAATATAGAAAAGAAGTTTAAAATTAACAGTTTCAGAAAGAACTTGTTATAAACAGATTACTCTTTAATTATGTTCACTGATGAATTGGGCACTTGAAATACTTAAGGGAACTATCCTATTCTGAAATAGTGAAGAACCTGGGACTGGAGCCAAGTCCAGGTAATCTAAATAACTACACAATGGCATGATGTCCATCATAGTGACCCAAAAGGATGGCTACCCGATCTGTCTAGGCAATCATTATACACAAAATCCTGAAGATAATTAAAAACACCTGGCTGTCCATGTCATAATCATTTCAGTCAATTTCTTGGACAAGATAGCAAATTTATCATTTGTATTAGAGAAATGGTCAAGCTCTAAGACACATGGTCATTCTTAAAAACACCTATGAGACCATTTTTTAAGAATTTAAAATGACCATTGAACTCAGTTGCAGGGCCCAAATAGAGAATCCACTCCCATTCCTTCCAAAGTAGTTGCATTGGGAACTAGGAATATTATCCAAGCAATGCAGCTGCTAACTAAACAATCCAGATCAGAACTTTTAGTACCCCATTTATATAATTAATTCAGATGACATGTTATTAAAGTCCTAGATTTATCAGAAATACATGGCCTTTTGTTTTGTTTTGTTTTTTTCCTTTCGAGAAGCATCTTGAAAAATTAACATATAGTATAAGCTGCTTATTAGACACACAGGCCTATGAAATTCCTTGTAAAGATTCAAAAACTCAGCCATGAACTTCCAAGTAAAAATAATGAGGTTGTTTTATTGTGACACTAATAGCTAAAAATATTAAATGTGCCTTGGTGCGAATGCTTACGAAAGTGAAATTCATTTCTTTCAGAGAATATTTTTGAAAAGCTTAGAAGATCTTTCTTGATGACCACTAATATGTTGAATGGTCCTTGTACTACTCTTTTATTATATGGCACTTCCAAGTTTAATAAGTTAAAACTAGTTCAAAACCAACAACTGGAGTATGTAAAGGCTGATTAACTAAAATTATAATGCAATGTGCTATAATTTACTTTCTAATTAACCTTCTTAAACTTATCTTCAAAATTCACATCTAGAAATCTGAACAGCAAAATAGAACTTTTTTTTTTTTTAGCCATAAGTGATGAATACTATCATGGTTTAGCTTATAGGAATGTGAAGAAAGAGAATGATCAGTAACTGGAAAATGCTTTTTCGAACAGTTATAGATCATTAAGAAATCTAGCCATTGTGAAACAAAGTCCTTGTGGTCATTAGTGTTGCTTTCTTTTGTTTTATTTTCTTAGTTTTTATTTACATTTAAAAGATATGCAGAATACTAACTCTGACATAAAAGTTATATGAAATTTGGGTAGGAGAGGGAGAATAGAGAATCAACTGATCCTTCTTAGCACCGGGCGCCCTTTTATTTATTTTGTGCCGAGGCAGTTGGGGTTAAGTGACTTGCCCAGGGTCACACAGCTAGGAAGTGTTAAGTGTCTGAGACCAGATTTGAACTCAGGTCCTTCTGACTTTAGGGCTGGTTCTCTATCCACTCCATTACCTAGATGACCCCACATTGGGTGCTTCTTAAAAGCCTTTTTAGGCTATTTGGTGTCCCTTTAAAAAGTAATTTAAAATTCATTAGATCTTACTTTCAGTTCAAACCACGGATAATCTCACTTTCCTAGAATTATTATATATATACATATATATGCACACATGTATGTATGTGGATATACATATATGCATACTACACATATGCACATTTTTAAATGTAACACACTACTTGTTGATTCATTTTTTTTTAAACATTTGATTTGGTCAAACAAAATATAGGCTTTTAGGCTCTCCTTGAAGAAGGCTCTCCTTCTAAATGATTGCAAAAGATTCTGTTACAGATCCAAACATAAAAATGTTGTTGAACAAGTTCTGAGAGTAAGGGTCAATAAAGGCTTTAGTCCTTCTTGCCTAAGGTTCTCTGTGGTTTCATGGAGAATGTTCAACAAGAAGCCAAGTAGATGAATTCCCTATACATTTGGATTTCTTGGCTTCTGGATGACCTTTTTTTGATTATATCAAACCCTGGAAGATTACAGGGCACATTCGATGAAATTCATATTTGTTTGAAAGACATGGCAGCAGAGCCATCCACAGAGCAAAATGAAGTGGATAAAAAATTCACAAAAATCACAGCAGTAATATAGACACTGACCTAAATGAACATAAAGGCATAAAGATAAAATTATAAATATATAGATTATATTATTTCATTTTTACAAAGTCTTGAAAGTATAGTAAGTACCTCACATGTTAAGAAGATGTTATTATTCAGAAGATCTGCTAACTCTAATACAGATGTTCCCTAAGCAAGAAATCTGCTTGATTTAATACTTTCCTGAGTATTAGATTAATTGACCCTCTTAATTTTTTGGCATAGTTTCCAAAAGCTTTTTCAGTCTAGTTCATGTTCCTTAAAAGCATAATTCTGAAAGTCATTCTTTGCATGCGATCGCTAAACCACAAGGATCCCTCTCTCTTCTAACTCCTATTGCTTTAATTCGTTATCAAACAATAAAATGAGATAGCCTGTAAATGATGCATTGCAAATTTTAGAATATCACACAAACACTGGGGTTTATAATCTTATGATTACTTTATTGAATATTGCCATTCTGTAATAAAGCTATAGCTATGAAACAGGGATAGGAACTAATATTAGCATAGGAAACTATACATTGTATAGAGAATTAACTACAAATTAGCATAAGGAACCATTAAATGAGGAAAATCTTTTTCAGTGAATATCAGCATTTTATCCACAAATTAAAGTCTTAGAGAGTTGTCTTGAGCACTGAGAGGTTTAGTGACTTGTCCAGGATCACACATCAGCAGAACTTGAACTCAGAACTTCCTAGCTGCAAGGTTAGTTCCCTATTCATTTTATCATACTTCCTCTGTTACCTATCCATATTTTACCTCTATCCATATCTTACTTATGTCATCTTATATATTTATATCAATATCTATATATGTATATATGTGTGTATGTATATTTTATATATATTTCTATGTATATATCTCTCTATGTACACATCTATAATGAGAGGTAAATGATATAAATAATTTAGGTTTCTCTATCTGCACATAAATACTTATGAGGGAGAGAGATCAATAAATTGATAGATTGATCAATAGATAGATGGGTAAATAGATAAATAGATGTGATGCAGGGCCTAGAGTGGCAGATTAGCTGTCCTTAAGACCTGAGTTCAAATCCCAACATAGACACTTATTACAGGTATCCCTTCCACATGGCAGGAATTAGGGGAACAGCACCCCACAATCTGGAAAATGTTCATAAAATGTTTTGGCCTTTGTATCAGAAAACAAGACTGACTTTTTATTTATTTTTCTTTTATAGGGTGTTTACAGTTGGGTTCTTATTATAAAATTTGGGTTGATATAATACTTTTCATATATGTTATGCTTTTCTGAATTTCTAAACTTTTTCTGTGTGTCTGCTGGCCTTCACTTGTCAACTGAGACTTCCACAACACCCCCCCATTCCCATTTAATTTTTTTATGCCAAATTATTTTTATGCCAAATTATTTTTATGCCAAATATCAAAACCAAGATGGGGAAGGTCACAATATGACCCTGGAGAAATCACTTTAGCCTTGTTCTGCCTCAGTTTCTTCATCTTTTAATGGGGATAATAATATCTACCTCCCAGGATTGTTTTGAGAATCAAATGAAATAATACAATTTAAGCAATTTGTGAAACTTAATGCATAAATGAAACATAAATGCAAACTGTTATTAGTTATATACACATCTCTGACTATATCCTTGTCTATCAACCTATCGATCTATCTATCTATGGCTATATTTATATCTATATATCTCCACCTCTCTCTGTCTCTGTAACTTTACTTTTGACAGGCACTACCAGTTATTGAACTGGGACCAAAATTACAAATGAACATGCAATCCAGTGTCTTTACATTTGTGAAGTTGTCTATTGTGTCCAATGACCCCCAAAACAAAATTTTACTGGTAACACTGTATATCTCTGAATCATAGCATATAATGATCTCAGAAGTGATAAATGTATAGATCAACCAAAAGATGAAAAAGTAGAATGGGAGGAGGGGTGTATAAGTAGTTTTCACATATTAATTAAGGTGATTTGTATGTTTAAAAGATACATATGACTGGAAAACAAGATGAGTTAGTTGTCCATGCTGTAAAAGTGAGGAAGAACACATGGGCAATATCAAAGAAACAGAAAGTCTCTAGCATCATTATCATCACCACTGTCACCATCATTGTCATTGTAACTGCTAGCATTTATATGGCAGTTTAACATTTCTATAACCCTTTTCTTATGTTATCTCATATCAAAATTTTTTTACATGTAAAATTGTATGGAGAACAATCTTCTTTAGGACTTTGAGTGGATGGACTGTGATTTGCACTGGAGGTAGAGGAAGTCCAACCTAGAAGATTGCTTAATTGACCAAAATATAGAAAAAAATAATGTATTATAATATACTTTTGTGATTCACTTTTTAATGCTGTTAATATACTAAAATATTCACTTGCAAACATATTTTGCTCATTTGAATAAACTATAAACAATGTTCTATTCCATCATTCAAAAGTAAATGGAGTCAGTGAGGGGATAACCTGCCCAAGATATATTGTAAATAGAAAGTTGTGTACAAAAATTTATATCATAAAATAAGGTTAGGGTGAAAGTTGCTAGTGCACACATGAAATATATGAAACACAGTTTTCAGCTACATTTAGAGAAGTAGTTTTTTTCAGATTAAAGGAAGTAAAACTCCCTTCACTACAACTAGTATTAACTTCTTGGTGTCACATCTCAGGAGGAATACTGAACAATATAGACTATATACGGAAGTAGATGAATAGACTGGTTAGGGGTTTGGAAGCAATATCCTATGGGGAAACTTTGGAGCTGGGGATGGTTAACACGCGGGAAAGGAAACTTAGAACATCATAATTTTAAGATAAATATGAAGGGTAGTTTACATGTTCTGTTGAACATGTAACTCAAGTTAGGCTTCTTGTATGCTGGGACCCCCTGTAATGAAAGGGGGAGACATGAATAAAAAATAGCTCAATATGGACAGACATGGATGCATTGGGTACATTCTACACATTTGGAGGAAATCTCATAGACTCATTGGAATACAGAAGAATCATGTCAAAGGAATGCAGCTTCATTTTGTGGGCACAGGGTGTAGATAGAAATGATGTAGTAAAAGTCATAGTGAGGTAGTTTTTTTGTTTTTGTTTTTTGTCAATATAATGACTTTCTAGCAATAAGAACTATTCAACAGTGGAAGAAAACTGCCTTGAAAAGGTGTGAGTATCCCAATATTATAAGTCTCTAGTCAGAACCTGGATGGCTATCTGGGCAGCAGCACAATGGATAGTACTAGATTTAGAGTCAGAAAATCTGAGTTCAGATCCTGCCCCGAGATACTTAATGGCTGTATTATCCCAGGCAAATGACTTAACATTTCTGTATCTCAGTTTCCTCATTTTACAGATGACAATCTTGAGGGCCACTTCCAATTGTGGTATTCTCATTCTTTAATAAAAATTTGGCTAAAAGTACCTGTAACTATAAAGTAATTCATTATCTAACACATAGTTAAATCAAAATTTCATTTGCAAATATAAATATCAATATTTCTATTTCTTATATTTCCTTAATGACTAAGAAGGGACAGGGAATTTCTAGTCAATTTTGCTATCTTCTAACATGATAATCAGTGATACAGACAAGTTAATGTATATATAGCTTGAAGGAGATAGGAGGAACTACTAGCCAGTGAGGGGAGGGTATCCAGTTTTCAGAGTATATTTGGAGGGCTTCATCTGTTACCAGCTGATGTGGGATGGGAGAGCTGGTGACTCTGCTTCTGAAAGTGCATTATGATGGGTTAAAATATTTAAAAGCTTAAAATTT
Source organism: Myrmecobius fasciatus (assembly GCA_023553655.1). Lineage (NCBI taxonomy): Eukaryota > Metazoa > Chordata > Mammalia > Dasyuromorphia > Myrmecobiidae > Myrmecobius > Myrmecobius fasciatus. The sequence continues at coordinate 82,916 of JAJPUD010007562.1, read as the reverse complement.
TAAGTTCAAATTCTTATATCAAACTATAAAGATTTATGTTAAAATATGGCTTGAATCTGAACTGATAAATCTATATAGATTTAGACATTAAATCCATACTGACATGGAAGTTGTCACACTTAATCAATAACCCATTAATTGTGATTAGTAAGACATGATACAATAGGTGAAAAAATGCCAAGTAGGCAAAAAATACTTATTGAGAAGAAATGAAGCATTCTTGAATGAATAGCCAAAAATTATCCAAAGAGCAGCAAAAATCAAAAGGGCAAAAATGACCTGTTCCCTAAAATAAATAAGGTAAAAACAGAGGAAGAGCCAAGCACCATTTCCTTCTTAGGATGGCCCTTGTATAAATGTCATTAGAGCCTCTCCATTTTGTTCTGTACCCCCTTGATTTTTCTGTACTTCACCATTGGTGACATATGCTGCCTACTTGCTGGGTGGGCTTTCCTGTCACACTCCACCAGTTCTAACCATCCTGACATCACTTTATTCTCTAGACTTTTTTTTTTTCCTGGTTCCTCCTATAGAAGTTATTCCCTATTCTTTTATAGTTATAATCTCTGCTAGCTAATTGAATAAACTAATTCAAACAGAATTATTAAAGGCTGGTGATGACTTAGTTTTTTATACTTTCTATATTTTTTTTACTATGATAAACCATAGAAATGACTCTTTAAAAATATTTTATTGGGGCAGCTAGATGGTGCAGTGGATAGAGCACCAGCCTTGAAGTCAGGAAGATATGAGTTCAAATGTGATCTCATACACTTTACATTCCCTAGCTGTGTGACACTGGGCAAGTCACTTAACCTCAATTGCCTCAGCAAAAAAAAAAAAAAAATATATATATATATATATATATGTGTATATGTATATATATATAATTGCTATCTTTTGTTTTTAATTTCACTTACATTTCTCTCTACATATCTCCTATTTTTTCCTCCTAGCCATTCCTTAAAACAAATACTTTAAAAAGTATTTATATATTTAAAAAAAAAGAGAAAGAAAATCAGGAAAACCGATTAATACATTGGAAAAAATTTTAGATTATATGCAATGTTCCATATCCATGGACTCTACCATGGCAAAGGAACAGGGGGAAATATCTTCTTGTATTTTTTTTTCTTTCAGGACAACATTCTTCATATTTTTGTAGCATTTTTGTCTTTGGGGGTTGTTCTTTGCATTTATGTTATTCTAGTTATGTATAGAAATGTAACTTGTCTAATAGGGAAACAGGAGAGAAAGGGGATGAGAAAGAGATGGAACGATTAAAAAAGAGAGAAGGAAATAGTAATTAGAAGCAAAATAGCCTTTTGGGAAAGGACTGGATATAAATAGAAAAGAAGAAACAGAAGAAAATGGGATGTAGGGAAATACAAAGTTGGTACTCATATTTGTGAATGGGAATGGGATGAGCTCACTCATAAAAGGGAAGCAGATAGCAGAATGGATTAGAAATCCGAATCTTGTTGTTTACAAGATATATATTTGAAATAGAAAGACATACAGAGTTAAAATAAAAGGCTGGAGAAGAATCTAATATGCTGTTTCTGAACTGAAAAAGGCAAGGATAGAAATCATGATCTCAGACAAAGCAAAACCTAAATAAAAGGGATAATCAGAGAAACTGCATTTTGCTAACAGACACCATAAATAATGAAATAAAATTTAAAAATCTTACAGTTTCTCTGCTAAAAGTCTTATTTTTCAAATATATAGAGAACTGAGTCAAAATTATAAAAAATAAGAGCCATTCCCCAATTGATAACTGGTCAAAACATATAAACAGGCAATTTTCAGAAGAAGAAATCAAAGATATCTTTGGTCATGTGAAAAAAAATGCTCTAAATTACTACTGATTAGAGAAATGCAAATCAAAACTACTCTGAGATACTAGTTCACATCTATCAGATTGGCTAACATGATAGAAAAGGAAAATGACAAATGGAGGAGATGTAGAAAACAGGCACTGTTTGGTGGTATTGTGAACTGATTCAACCATTTTAGAGAACAATTTGGAATTATGCCCAGAAGGCTATAAAACTATGCATATCCTTTGAGCCAGCAGTACCACTACTAGGTCTATACCCCAAAGACATCAGAGAAAAAGGGAAAGGATGCATATGAAAAAAATATAGTTCTTTTTGTGATGACGAATTAGAAAATGAGAGGATGTCCATCGATTCGGCAATGACTGAACAAGTTGTGGCATTTAATTGTGATGGAGGACTATTATGCTGTGGGAAATAATAAAGGGAATGGTTTCAGAAAAAAACATAACTGATGTTTTTTATGAGCTGATGATCTGATGCAAAGTGAAATGAGGAAAACTGGGAGATTATTGTACACAGTTACAGTAGTGTTGTAATAATGAGCAACTGTGAAAGACTTGTCTATTCTCATCAATATAGTAATTCAAGTCAATTCTAAAGGACTTATGATGAAAAAAAAAAATCTACCTCCATAGAGAAAACTGATGAACTTTGAGTACAAATTGAAGTATGATTTTCTCCCTTTTTTTTGCTTTAAAAATAAAATAAAATAGGTGCAGCTAGGTGGCACAGTGGATAGAGCACAGCCCTGAAGTCAGGAGGACCTGAGTTCAAATCTGATCTCAGGCACTTAACACTTCCCAACTGTGTGACCCTGGGCAAGTCACTTAACCCCAATTGCCTCAGCAAAAAAAAAAAAAAAAAGGCTAATAAGGAAATATACACATACAAGTATTTAATAGAAGACTATGGTTTTCTTATAAGTCATTATTTAGTGGAAGGCTTAAGCAGTAATAAGTTTTCTATTCTGTTTTTCAAATTATACTATAATTATATGTCTATTGTTAACAGCACTATTTTTATCATTAGAGTTTTCTTTGTATAATTTCTTGAAATTGTTACTATTACTCTACTTCAGATGTTAGATTGATTTTGCTTTCTCAAATAGATGTAACAGAAATTAAATTTATTAAGAGGATAAATACATTTAATTTTTGAAGTGTCTTTCCCCCTTTTCCATATCTCAGACAAAAGTCTTCCAAAAGATGTATATGAGGTCCTATGCAAAATCCAAATGAAAGAGTCATTCCATTCTCCAAAAAGTTCAGATTGAAGAAATGGGGTAGAAAATGACTATGATAGAAGACATGAATAAAATGCACTAAAAAATCCCAACAATAAATTAATGACAAATGCCTATTTCCCAGACTATGACATTCAGGTGGATGAGCAAACTCATTGAATTAGTTCAATTGTACCTCTATTTAGAACAGGTATTATAGGCAGCAAGCTGGAGTTGAACTGGGATGGGGAGGGAGGAGAGGCAGGATGTGTTGAATCTAAGTAATTTCATGGCATTTTTAAAGATCCCAGGTTGTTTTCTGATGCAAAACACATATTTTAACAGTAATATTTTTTCTGGTGATGCTTTATGGCTGGGAATTCTGAAATACAAGAATCCTAAACTTTCCGAGTTGTGAGTAAACCAGAGTAGTACACATCATAATTTAAGCAGGTTGCAACATATTACCAGTGATGATTTACATGCAAGAAGTGCCATAAAACAAAAAATCAAAGAAATGTGTGATTGGGAACAAAATAGAATGGGGACTGTCATAAGACTTTAACCAATCAATAAACATTTATTAAATGTCTACTAAGTGTTGGGCATACAGAACGAAGCAATATGTAGTTCCTGTTCTCAAGAAGTTCACAATTGGATGTAAATAAATATATACAGTTCAAACTTTATGCAGGTTAAATAGGAAATAATTAAAAGAGGGAAAGCATAGAATTATGAGGGGTTAGTGAAGGCTTCCTATAGAAGGTTGGATTTTAGTTGGGATTTAAAGGAAGCCAAGGAAGTCAAAAATTGGAGCAGAGGAAGGAGAATGTTATAATCTGGGGGCCCACAGATGATGCCCATAGCTGAGAAATGGAGTTTCTTAGAACATCCAGGAGGCCAGTATCACCAAATCAAAGAATACTTGTTGAGGAGTAAGGTCTAAGATGACTACAAAGGTTATGAATGGCTTTGAATACCAAAGAGAGTATTTTGTATTTGATCTTGAATACAGTAGGAAGCCATTGGAATTTATTAACTGAAGTTGGGGTAGAGTGACATGATTAGACCTGAGCTTTTTAGGAAAATCAGTTTCTAAATGAAGAATGAATTGGAAATGAGGAGAGACTAGATAGGCAGACCCATCACTAGATTATTATACTAATCAAGGAATGAGGGGAAAAGAGCTTGCACCAGAGTGGTGGCAGTTGGAGGAAAGAATGGAACATACATGAAAAATGTGGCAAAAGGAAAAACAGCAGGCTATAGCAACAGCTTGGATATGGAAGAATGAGGAATAGTGAGGAATCCAAGATGACTCCTAAGTTTTAAGACTGAGGGATTGGGAGAATGGTGTTGCCCTCTATAGTGATAGTGAAAATGGGGGTGAGTGGTGGGTAGGAAAGGTTTGGGGAAAGCAAAATGAATTCTGTTTTGAATATATCAAGTTTAAGATGTCTCCTGGAAATCCAGTTCAAAATCTTTGATAGACATGGCTTCCCTTTACATATATTAAATTTTAGCCAATTTTAGAGACTGTTCTTTCTGTCTCCATGTTCTTGCTCATTCTATCCTTCATATCTTGAAAAGACTCCTCTTGCCCACTTTAACTCTGTTACTGTTAAAGACTTTTCTTCAGATAGTGATTCAGGTGTCATTTCTTGGAAAGAGATTTTCTGACTTTATATCAAAATGATCTCTCCTATCTCAAATTTCTCATACCCCTTTGCCCTGATAATCTAATCTGCATTTAACTCATTTCCATTAATAGCTTTGTTATTTGTATATTTGTTGTCCTGCCCCCCACCTGGTAAGATTATAAACCTCTAAGGGGTTTCCAGTGCTTGTAGAGATTCCTTGAACAAAGAAAGTAATTAGTAAATGTTTGTTAAATTTTCAGTTACATTGCTACCCTCTCACACTGATTTTTGTGACTGCAGCAGAACTCACACAACAATACATGAGGGCTCATTTTTTCTTTTACTTTTTTTTTTTTTTTTTTTTTTGCTTTTTGCCGAAGCAATTGGGGTTAAGTGACTTGCCCAGGGTCACACAACTATGTTAAGTTGTCTGAGATCAGATTTGAACTCAGGTCCTCCTGACTTCAGGGCTGGAGCTCTATCCACTGCGCCACCTAGCTGCCCCTTTTCTTTTACTTTTTAAATTAAATTTTCTTTTTTTTTAATGAACAGCATTTATTTTCTCTTCCTCCCACCTTTTCCTTCTACAAAAAAAAAAAAAAAATCATAGAAAAACAAAATTCTTGTAATGAATATGAATAATTAAGCCAAACAAATTTCTATATTAGTCATGAACAGAAAAGTCACATTTTTCATTTTGGGGTCATCACATATCTGTCACAGAGTACATCATAGGTCTACATCATAGGTCCTCTAGATTTATTGTTGGTCATTGTAAATCAGGGTTTTCAAGTCTTTCAAAGTTGTTTATTTTACATTGTTGTTATAGTTTAAATTGTTCTCTCTATATAAATATCTTCACTTCCTTTTCAATTGTAAATCAATAGACATTCCAAGCAAAACCAACCAATATGCTGACTAGATCTGAAGAGAGTGGCCTGCCTGGGTTGTGTTTGGGAAATTGAACATAGCATTTTTTATGGATCACACACACACACACAAATCACCTTTTTTATACCAATATTCTTTGTGGTGCTTATAAGGTTGTGAATCAAGAAACATCAAATTTTCCAAAGATAAAAGCTGTGAGTGATCTAAAGGGTAATGGAGATACACATGGTGGGCATAAATAAGTTGGAGCTCATTACAAATGAAAACTTATATGTCAGAAATGGCATAAAACCCATTAAGTGTCTGATCTTGAAGGGAGTTGAATAGGCCATATAGCAAGAGTGAGCAAGAAGAGATAATCCTCTTGTATCCATAAAATATGTCAAAATATTGCACTCATGCACATAATAAGCCTAAAGGTACAGTAGATAGAATGTTGGCAAGAAGATCCTTAGTTCAATTCCTGCTTCCGACACTAGTGTGTGACCATAAACCAATCACTTAACATCTCTTAAGTCTCAGTTTTCTCCTTTGTAAAATCATAGTTGGTCTAGAGATAAGTGCTTATGGTTCTAAGATCCCAAAAAACTAGAACACTGGGATTGAGTGTTTTAAATTTAAAAAAAAAAAAGTATAAACCTGTTATTTCAATGGTACAGGAAACTCCTGGTGAGAAAAATCCTACTATTAGTGCAGTCAGAGGCACTGAGAAGTTTAGTGATTTGTCCACAGCCAGTATTTGTCAGAACTTGAAATTAGGTATTCCTGATTCTCAGGATAGTTCTATGGACAATTCCACACTACTGATATAATAGAGATAGATAATCTTACATTTGAATTCAATAAATTTACCTCAAAAATATAAAAGAAGAAGGAAGAAAAGGAGGAGGAGAAGTAGGAGGAGGAAAAGAAGAAGGAGGAGAAGGATACTGTCATCAAAGATGGCAATAGTCAATGTTGGAATAGTGCTAGGTTAGTAGAACTATGGATTGTTTGAACAATTCTGGAAAGCATTTGGGATTATAATATGTGGAGAAAATGATTAAAGTGTTTCTATCCTTAATTCAGAGACATTACTGCTAGAAACATACCCCAAGATGGTCAAGAAGATAGTTTATAGTTTTTTAGAACTGAAATACTTTTTTTGCAGCACATTTTGCAGTAGCAAAGAACTTGAAACAAAATAGCCAGCATTTATATGGCACTTTAAGGTTTGCAAAACACTTTACAAATATCTCATATGTTCCTTGCAACAACCTTAGGTGTTAAGTGTTCTTATCATTCCCATTTTACAGGGGAGAAAAAGAAGGCCAACAGTGGTTAAGTAACATCCAACGTCACATAGATATTGTCTGAAGCAAAGATTTAAATGCTATTCTTCCTGAATCTATTTTTCTCCTAACAAAGCAGGAAGTGCCATCACCATAAACTCCAGAAGCAGAAGATCCTCTTTGGATGTGAAAACACACTTCTTGTCTTTCCTTCGATTATATTATACCAGATAGCAGTCATTTGGATACTCTCTGGTTTAACTGACCTCATCCTCAAAATTGTTCTGTATCTTTGGAAAGAAATTGAGTTAAAGCAACTTTGTTAGTTGATGTAAGTCTAGTTCTTCAGAAATAAAACTGGCCCATCTTAATCTTATTAAATTCAGGCAGCTAGGTAGTACAATGGATAAAGCACTAGCTCCTAGTTAGCAAGACCTAAGTTCAAATATAGCCTCAGATGCTTATTAAACTAGGTGACTATGGGTTTAACAACTAACCTGTTTGCCTCAGTTTCCTCATCTTTAAAATGGTGCCAACTCCCAGGGTTCTTGTGAGAATCAAATGAGATAATGGTTATAAAGTGCTAAGTATGTAATAAATGCTATATAAATGTTAGCTATTATTATTATTATCATTATCATCATCATTCTATCCAATTTGCTTCTTACCTTTGATGAATTTTCTGTCACAAAATGTTTCTTTTTTCATATTTTGAAAATTTCAATCAGTTTCCTTTTGGACTGTGCATTTTTTAAAGAAAATTTTTTCTTTGTCTATTGTAGTTAAGAACAGGCATTCCATTTTTGCTTTTTAAAAATATTTCTAGAGCTTAGCACAGTGCCTGGAATATAGTGAGGGCATAGTGAGAGCTCGTTGATGGACTAGTTGTAGATATGAAATCGAGGGAAAATAGAGAGCTCCATGGGGTGAGGGAAAGGAGCAATGAGTAAGCAATGGAGTGGAGTTGGGTAGAGCAAAGCCTCAAGGTTGTACCATGGTACTGCAGAAAACTGCTTTGGAATCAGAGGGCCTGGGTTTAAATTCTCTTAGCTATGTGATCTTGAGCAAGTGACTTAATTTACCTGGGCCTCAGTCTCCTGATTTGTAAAATGAAAGGATAGTCCTCATAGGTCTGTAAGGTCTCTTGTAAAGTCTCTAGGTTCTAGTCCTAGATCCACCACTACTAGCTATGTGATACTTTTCTTCAATGTGCATACTCAACCATGACAAAGGGAATCCATTCATGTGCTCATCCTGTGCACTTCTTGTCTATGGTATCCTCTATATCTACTGTTGGGGATCCACCTTCCTTGTTGGGGGCCTTCCCTTGGTGTGACCATGAATGGTTTGGAATAAGAGAGAGAGAGAGAGAGCTGCATTGGAGTCAAAAAGAACTGGGTTTCAATCCTAGCTCAGGCACTTAGTAGCTACATGACCCTTGCCAAATTATTTAACCTCTCTCTATATTAGTTTCCTCCCATTCAGAATGAAGGAACTGACCTGGATGACCTCCAAGGTCTCATATGATCTGATGAAATCACTTAATCTTTCTGGGTTGATGTGACATAAATTGGGGTGAAGTTCCTTTTAGTTCTAAAATTGTCTTCCATTATTTGTTATTGTTGTTGTCTTGGCTTGTCCTTCCTGAACTCTCTTCTTTTCCTTCACTGTGCTCTCTGAAAAACTACTTCTTTCCCCTTGTCAATCTAAGAAAGGGCTTTAGAAATGGCAAGGTAGATTTTACTTTAAGGCTTTTGAGCGTTTCAGTTCACCTCATCACATGAGGAAAAGAGAGGTGGTACTCAGAAGACATCTAAAGGATGTCAACTTCTTATCTCAAACAGCTTTGTTGGTGGCAGGAATGGTGATGTGAATAGAACACTGAGATGAGTTAGGAAGACTTAAAATCCAGTCTCAGATATTTACTTGCCTTGTGACTTAGAATAAATCACTTCATTTCTTTTTTCCTCAGTTTCCTTAATTGTAAAATGGGGATAATAATAACACCTACTTCCTAGGGTTCTTGTGAGAATTGAATTAAACAATATTTGTAAAGTACTTAGCACAGTTTTTGGTACATAGTAGTCACTATATAAATGCTAGTTATACTTCTTTTTTAAATGTAGTCTCATTATTCCAAATTACTTTTCTTTACTGATGACCCAACATGTTTGCTGAAAAACTTTGAAAAAGTAAATGGGTCTCCCCACCCCTTTACTTTTTTTTTAATAGATGCTAACCACATTTTAACACTGTGGTTTCATGTAAGCAAGCCGATAGATTCTTAATATGCACCCTAGAAAAAAAATATATTCAAGATATGGAAAAAAAATGAGAGGGTATACCCTGTACTTCAGAAAACACGTATTTAACCACTCAAAGAACCCTGATATTCCTATGGTAACACCTGAGATAATGGATTTTCCTTTACAAATGCTCCAAAACTATTTCCTATTGCTACTTCCCCTCTAACCCTGAGCTGTTCCAAAGCAACTACTGTTTGTTTGGTTGTTGGGTAGTTATTACGTCAATGTTATTCTTTGTACCTCTGTGGAGTGAAGATTTTTTGAAAAAAATTACATTGATCTAATTTGACTTTTATTTGCAAAAACTGTTATCAAAATGGACCTTATCACTTGTCACTTGACTACTCAAGCAAACAAAAACCCAACTAGATAAATAAGTGAATTAATGAACAAATAAACAATAGTAATAATGAGGGATCATTTATCAAGCTATCAGAAGAGAAGATACCAAAGACATGGAAAGATCTTGGACAATTATTATTATTATTAAAAAGGCAACTGAGAGAAATTTAGTAACAGTCCACATGCCTACTTTCCTATACTTACAATAAATGAAAGTAAGAGAGAGAAAAAAAAAATTAAGTGCTTTGTATATGCTAAGTATTGTACTAGGCAAAGTAAGTCAGGCTTTTCTGTCCTTAAGGAACTTATATTCTAATAGAAGACAACACTCATTGGGAAATGATATAGTTATCATTTCATTTAATGAAGAGTGATTACAGAGTAGTTAGAGTGGAAGGTGATAGAAATAGTATGGTAATTGATTGACAAAGTTTTACTGGCAATTAACTTGTTCTCATAACTTGAGCTGGAAAGAGCTAGGAAGTTGATAAATACTAAGTCATGACATGAAAATGACCAGGAAGTAAGTCTGGTCAACTTGAGACCTAGACAAATAAGATGAAATACTCACCAATCAGAATCTATAGTCACAGGGACTGGGTCTTCTGTACCAGATTAAAATGGAGGCTGGAAAACACATAGTATGGTTCAGAGATGGCAAGTCTACAAAATATTTATGAAAGTAATATTATCAAGTATGGACAGTATACTTGATGAAGATGTGAACAGAAAATAAACAGGCAACCTCATACACTATTCTAGAATAGAAAACCACTTTACATAATTGACAGGAAGGCATAAAGAATATATCCCATTGTGCTTCATTGTTTGCTGACTCTAGAAATAATTGAATCAATAGTTAGCTCATGCTTATCTAGACCTTTAAGTTCTGCAAAGTGCTTTACATTTCAAGGTGCCATTTTTTACATCCTTCCCTGTTAGATTTGTTCCTGTTGTAGATGAGGAAACAATCTCAGAGGGAGTAGAGATCAAGTGACTTGATGTGAGTTTCATTAGTAAGTGTCTGAGGTGGGATGCAAACCCAGGTTTTCTTGACAGTTGCTATCAGTGTGATTAAAAAGTAGGATGTAATTTTCAATCTTTTCTTCCTCTAAAGCATCACAGAAACTTAATGGAAATCTAAGGTTTTATTTTTGTGTGAAGGAAAAAGAAAAAAAAAGCTGACATTTATTTAAATTTGCTTTCCTGACCCCAAATATCAGTGTGCATGCAATTTTTAATGAATTTTAAATAATGGCCTTCCAGTTAAGTGATATTTTATGCAATGGGGTTAGAAACAATCCTTTGTACTTTTACATTAAGAACACTTAATATTTCATTTTAACATCCATATTTTAATCAGCATCATGACTCAGATACATTGATTATTTGTAGTTTTATTTTGAAGGCATTCAGTCTGTCTGAGGCCTTGGAAATTCCAGAACCAAGAGAAAGGATTAGCAACTGAAATCTCTTGTGTTCCCCTTCCAACATCTGGTACCTGCATCTTTGGAATTTCAGATCTTTTTAAGAAAAATATTTAGCAAAAGGTTTACTGAAATTTTGTTCAGAGGCAACTGCTATGTCATGGAACATTTTACATTGTGTTAGCTTTTCTTCCAACAAAATCAGAGTTTGTGGAATTACATAGACATCTAAATGTATAAGAAACTGACAAGATGCCCCAAATGAGAAAGAAAACTGGGAATGGCAGTCAGGTACCTTGTGATATTTTTTCCAAGAGAAAAATAAGTCAATTTTGAAGATCTTTCTTATTGGTCCCTATATTATTATCACATGTAGGATAGTGATGTAGATATCATGCTTAAGTACTATACTATTAAAGAAACAGGAAGTGTTCACCAGACAGTAGTCATCTAGGAAAGAAGGCTAGAAACAACATAATTCCAGTCAAATAAGCTCATGCTGTTTATGTCAAAGCCCATGTGTATAGATCCAATAGCCTATCTCATTCTTTTTTTTTTTTTTTCCCTATTGGCTTCCTCCTTAGTCTTCTTCTCCTACCTTCTCTCCCCTTTTTTTTTCCCTCCCTTCCTCCCTCCCTGCCACCTTTCTCTCTCTGTCTCTCTCTGTTTGTCTATCATTTTATAAAGATACCAAAGCAAATATGGGAACTGAGATCTCAACTCAGGTGAAGCACTAGTTCATTCTTGGGAGAAAGAAATGGGACTTGGAAGCATTATATTTAAACTGTTGACCAGAAAAGTTGATTTTGAGTTAATAGAGAAAAATTCATATTGTCACCTCTTATAATCATTTAAGCTTTCTCAACAAGAAAAATATAATTAAAACTATTGAGTTTCCAGGGATTTCTTTGTTTAAATTCTAACCTTTGAGAAACTTTGGAGATCCTGAAAGAAATAAAACAATGGCTGATGAATACCTAGACCTTTTTTTCTGCCTGGTATCCAATATCTCTGTGTCTTTCTGCTTCTTCCTCTATGTCTCTGGAGTAGGAGTTAACATTTTATTGTCATGGACCCCTTTGGTAGACTGGTGAAGACTAGGGACCTATTTCTAGAATATTATTAAATGTATAAAATAAAATTTACAAAATTATAAAAGAAAATAATATATATTGAAATATGGATGTAATGTCTTTTCTAAAAATTCACAGACCCCTTTGAAACCTATCCATGGACCCTTTAGATATCAGAAGATCTCTAGAATAAATGACCTTCAAGATCCATTCCACCTTTAAAAATTATGAACACTATCAATAGTCATTAACAGTCTGACTATAGCTAAATCATTTATTTTCTCAGAGCTTTACTTTCTTACTTTTTAAAATTGAATTAATAATACTTGCATGACCTACCTTACAGTGAAAAAGTAGAACATAAAGCACTATAGTGTCTTTCCTTCCAAGTTTAACTTCAATCTGCTTTATATTTATCTTGTATACATACACCCGTAATTATATTATACCATATATCATTATGTTATATATGCTATATATTATATTATTATCTATATAATCTATTTCATATATTATTATAAACACAATGTATTAGGTAGATAATCTCAAGTTAGAATGTAACCTTCTTGAAGACAGACCCTATTTGGCTTTTGTCTTTATATCCTCTCAGCACAGTACCCAGCTCAGGGTAGTTGCTTAATAAATGCTTACTGATAAATTGATTCATCCAGAATTTATGAAGTGTCTAATATGACAAGCAATTGCCATCAATCAATTCATCAATTAGCAAACATTTATTAAAGTACTTACTATGTGCCAGTCATTGTGCTAATGGTTGGGGATACAAAGAGATGCAAAAACAATCCTTTTTTTTTTTTTTTTTTTTTTTTTTGGAATCTTGCAGAAAGTACATTTATTTATTTTTTATTTATTTATTTTTATTTTTTTTATATAAAGCTTTTTATTTACAAAACATATGAGTGATTTTTCAACATTGACCTTTGCAAAAACTTTTTTTCCCAAGCTTTTCCCCTCCTTCCCCCCACTCCCCACCCCTAGATGACAGGTAATCTAATACATGCTAAATAGGATAAATTATATGACAAATACAATACATGTATACATATCTATACAGTTGTCTTACTGCACAAGAAACATCAGATCTAGAAAGAGAAGAAGAAAAAACAACCTAAGAAGGAAAACAAAATGCATGGAAATATTCACAGAAAGCATTAAAATGCTGTCTTGTGGTTCACACTCAGTTCCCACAGGCCTCTCTCTGGGTGTATATGACTATCTTCATTGCTGAACAACTGGTTTGAATCACATCATTGTTGAAGAGAACCATTTCCATCAGAATTGATCATCATATAGTCTTGTTGCTGTGTATAATGTTCTCCTGGTTCTGCTCATTTCACTCAGCATCAGTTCATGCAAGTGTCTCCAGGCCTCTCTGAAAACCTCCTATTGATTGTTTCTTACAGAACAATAATATTCCATAACATTCATATACCATAATTTATTCAGCCATTCTCCAATTGATGGGCATCCTTTCAATTTCCAGTTTCTTGCCACTACAAAAAGAGCTGCCACAAACATTTTTGCACATGTGGGTCCCTTTCCCTCCTTTAAAATCTCTTTGGGATATAGGCCCAGTAGAAACACTGCTGGGTCAAAGGGTATGCACAGTTTGATAACTTTTTGAGCATAGCTCCAAATTGCTCTCCAGAATGGTTGGATCCGTTCACAGTTCCACCAACAATGTATCAGTGTCCCAGTTTTCCCACATCCCCTCCAACAGTTATCATTATCATTTCCTGTCATTTTAGCCAATCTGACAGGTGTGTAGTGGTATCTCAGAGTTGTCTTAATTTGCATTTCTCTGATCAATAGTGACTTGGAGCACCTTTTCATGTGACCAGAAATAGTTTCAATTTCTTCGTCTGAAAATTATCTGTTCATATCTTTTGACCATTTATCCATTGGAGAATGGCTTGAATTCTTATATATTTGAATCAGTTCTCGATATATTTTAGAAATGAGGCCTTTATCAGAACCTTTGGATGTAAAAATATTTTCCCAGTTTACTGCTACCCTTCTAATCTTGTCTGCATTCATTTTGTTTGTACAAAAACTTTTTAACTTGATATAGTCAAACTTATCTATTTTGTGATTAATGATGACCTCTAGTTCTTCTTTAGTCACAAATTCCTTCCCCCTCCACAGGTCTGAGAGGTAAACCATCCTACATTGTTCTAATTTGTTTATAATATCATTCTTTATGCCTAGATCATGAATCCATTTTGACCTTATCTTGGTATATGGTGTTAGGTGTGGGTCAATGCCTAATTTCTTCCAGACTAGTTTCCAATGATCCCAGCAGTTTTTGTCAAATAGTGAGTTTTTATCCCAAAAACTGGGGTCTTTAGGTTTATCAAACACTAGATTACTATTGTCATTGAGTATTTTGTCCTGTGAACCTAACCTATTCCATTGATCCACTACTCTATTTCTTATCCAGTACCAAATGGTTTTGGTGACCACTGCTTTATAATATAGTTTTAGATCTGGTACAGCTAGGCCACCCTCATTTGCATTTTTTTTCATTAATTCCCTTGAAATTCTTGACCTTTAAAAACAATCCTTGACTTAAAGGACTTTGTATTCTGAAGGGGGAAACAACATGTTTTTTTAAAAAAAGATTTTATATAAAGAGTGTATGGCAGGTAACATTAAAAGGGCAGGCATTAAAAGGCCTACTACAAAAAGCAACATTTGAGCTGAATCTTGAAGGAAACCAAGTATTCTAAGAAGCAGAGATGAAGGAGAAGGTCCTAGGAATGCTGTCATGAGTATAAGTAGAGGAATACTGGGAAGCATTGCTTTGGTGTATAGATTGGGCTATGTGGAGAAGTACCTTTCAGCTTTTAAGTTCTGAGATTTTTTAACACTGGGGGTGGCAAGGAGGCCAATAAGACTGTTCCTATGGAGAGCATATGGGATAATATGATAACATGAAGACTGGAAAGGACCAAGTTGTGAAGAGCTTCAATACAAAACAAAAGATTTCATATTTGGTCTTGGGGATTCTTGAATTGCCTCAGTTTCCTTATCTAGAAAATAACCTGGTTGGACCCTTCTAGTTCTAAATCTACGGCCTCTATGATACTATGAACAAAATACTGTGAATCTTTTAAGAGAGGAAAATATCTCCTAAATCTACCCATAGAAATTTCCCCTGAATAGCAAGAGTTGCCAAATAGTTGGTGAAGAGAATATCCAACTGGAAATTCGTGCCTGGTCCTTGAGGTTTACCATCCTTCTAAACAGGTTAAACCAACAGTTGATCAGACATAGGGGCAAATGGAAAATTGAATTGAATTGACTCTTTTGAAGCCCAACTTCCAAGGAGGCTCAGGGAGAGTTATATTTAAAGGTTGGGTTGGTTTGCATGTGAACTATGCCTGGAATTTACCGCTGCCCAACTGCAGAGCAGATTGCCTGGAGGTGTGCATATTTAGGAATGAAAGCCTTTTTTGTAGTACCCCTGAAGCAGGGCTTGATCCTCTTGGTGGTCAAGTCCTCCTTATCAGAGAGCACATTTTAAAAATTTCTATTGCAAAACCATATAACTATTTCCATGCTGGAGAAAGCTCACTAAGGTTCTATTTAGAGACTGTTTATAAATTTCTGGGGGAGCCACCAGCCAGTGAAGAACTCTGCTGTGAATTATTTCTTCTCCAAGATGAAAATCTGGACAGAAATAACTCCTACCTGCTAAACTGTTTTAAAATGGCCCATTAAAAAAGCTGAGCTATTTTGTTGGAGAGGGGTCCCTATTAAGTAACAGCTGAATCCTCAGAAGAGATCTTTCAGTTTTTTATTTATTTATTTATTTATTTCTAGTGCTGCCCAGGTGGGGATAGGTACACAAAAATTTATTCTATGGACCAAGGGGTAGACTTCAGAGAGGTGAGCTAAAAATAACATTTTCTTTTTCTTCTTCTTCTGACAGTATTAAGGGCAGAATACATTGAAGGTTAAAGCTTGAAGGAACTTCAAGAAATCAGTTTATACTGGTATATGACTCTTTCAAAACAGTCATGGTTGAGATCAAAGAACTCACTCCTGTTCCAGATTGAGAGAAAAAGATCAACAGTCACTTATCTGTCAGCTAAAATAAATGGTTATTACGTGCCTATTATGTGTCAGGTACTGGGCTAAGATTCAAAGAAAGGCAAAAGACAGTTCCTGTTCTCAAGGAGCTCACAGGGGTAGGGAATTGTGTTAAGAGTGGGGAAACAACAAACAAACAACTATGTTAGAAGAAGACATATACAGGGTAAATAAGAGATCATCATCAGAGGGAAGGCACTAGAATTAAGGTGGAGTGTGGTTGGTAAAGGCTGACTGATTTACCAGGGATAAATAATCTCACTTTTTGGATCCTAGTTTTCCTTTTCTATAAATTATGAATAAAGATTGTAGCATAAGTAATGCTATTTCTGGACTCATCCTGCACATAGTCATCTAAGAAAGTTTAGAAGTGACTTTAGCAAAAGGCTAATGATTCCTCTATTTTGAATTTTTAAGTTCTTTTCAATCTTGTTGCAGTCTACCTTTCCAGACTCCTGTAACTCTAGAGTTAAGCCAAAATAGCCTATTAGATGCTTTACTTCAGGACTTCTTAAACTTTTTCTACTTGTGACCCCTTTTTGTGGGAGAAATTTTTATATGACTCTAAGTACACAGGCACATAAAATAGAACTATAAACTGAACATTTACTGATAATAAATCATAAGGAAATTTATTTTAAAAGAATTTTTTGGTGTACATATAACTTTTGCCATTTATTAAAGACAAAAGCAAATTTGCTTACTAATGAGATGGATGTGCTTGTTTATTTTTACATAAAGAATTAAATCTTGGCAGATTATTTGAAATGCAGGATGTAGAGCATTCAGAAACTTTTTATGTTGCCAAAATTTTCATGATCCCCACATTCAGTTACATAAGAAACATTGCTCTATCTCCCCCTCTAAATCTTAGTTTGTTGTTTCTCCCTTCAGAAAGTAAGTGCCTTGAAAGAAAGGACTATTTTTATCTTTCTTTAAATCTTTTATCAGCATAACGATTGACTCAGTGCTTGTCTCCCAAATCTGGATTGTGTGCATACATGTGTGTATGTTCTCACACACATATATGTATTATATTTATATTTAATTATATTGAAATTCCTTTGTCCTTGGCTCCAACTCAAATGCAGTAGTTTTTGTGAAACCTTCTCTGCTTCCCACCCCCATGGGATATTTGTTCAATTGGCACTATAGAGATAATATGTACTTGCTAAAAAATCATCATGAAAATAATTCATTGGATGGGCCAACATGTGTTGAAGAGAATGAGATGGTAGAGAAATGCTATCAAGGACTCACTAAAATTCAATAGGTTGACTCAATGGGCATTGAATACTCACTAAATTCAATGCAAAAGCAGGTTCAGGAGAAAATGGTAAACAATATATTGAAAAGCACGGCCCTGAATTAAGAAACTAAAGAAACCAAAGACCTCTAAGCTTTAAGAAAAGAGTTGGATAAAACTAAACATAGTGAAAACCAAATCATATCATAACAGTGAAATTGATTATTTTATTTAAAAACTTTTTACTTGAAACTTTTGTTTTTATATTACTTTCTTGTCCCCTTAACAAGGGTGAGTCTCTCTCCTTTTCATGTGACAAAACATTTAAGCAAAGCAGGAACTGTATCTAAATAGTGAGTTGGATAAAACTAAACATAGTGAAAACCAAATCATATCACAACAGTGAAATTGATTATTTTATTTAAAAACTTTTTACTTGAAACTTTTGTTTTTATATCACTTTCTTGTCCCCTTAACAAGGGTGAATCTCTCTCCTTTTCATGTGACAAAACATTTAAGCAAAGCAGGAACTGTATCTAAATAGTAAACATTTTATTCCACATCCATAGTCCCTACCTCTCTACTTGCCCAAGAGTCTGAAAGCTCATAATGGAAGAGCAAATATTTGAACCTGAGTCTTCAATTTCCAAATCTGGGCTTCTATCTGTATCTGTTGTTTGAGTCTATCACTTTTATTCTGGCCTCACTTGAACTACTTTATAGTCTTGATCTTATCATTAACTAGCTCAATTTGAAATTGTTTTTTGGTTCTTGAATCCCTGGACCTCTGTCCTTCCATTTTTCTTCCATGGAGCTACTGTAGAAATCAATGCTAAACATAAAATTTGATCCTGGGCCCTGAAAAAGAGCTAATCAACTTGTCAAAAATCACACATAGGATTATTGAACTAGAGTTGGAAGGTTTGAAACTGTGACCCTCAGAAATTAAATTGCCAGGGATCTTTCTAATATATCCTATTCCAATTTAGCCACTTCATTCATACTATTCAGCAGATGAGTGAGGTAGGGAAAAAGAGGAATTTTTTTGTTAGGCAATTGGGGTAAATGACTTGCTCAGGATCACACAGTTAAGTAAATATTAAGTGTCTGAAGTTGGATTTGAACTCTGTACCATCTAGTTGCCTTGAGGAAGAAGAATCTTTGTCATAACTAAATAAGGGGATGTAGCATGGTGGATAGAACATTGGACTTAAGAGTCAGGAAGACCTGAGTTCAACTTCTACCTCAGACACTGACTATCTGTGTCATCCTGGAGAAATCACTTAACCATTTTGGACATCACCTTCCTCGTCTTTTAAATGAAGGGATTGGGATTCAGTGGTCTCTAAGGTCCCTTCCAGATCTAAACTAATGGCCCTATGGAAGCTATTATCAACATTGAGATTATCCTTACTGTCCACTTTATACTTTCCTTCTGAAAAACTGAATATAACTCAGGAAATCACCTAAAGATATCGATTTATTTTCCTACAGCTTCATATTATTTGATCTCAATTTGGTCCTTGTGGTGACATGACAACCCTTTTATTCATCTTTGAATATTTTTACTTTTTTTTTTAACTTTACCTATATATTCTCCATTATCCTTCTCTCTCCTACCATCACAGTCATTCCATGTAACAAAGAATGTTTTTAAAGAAAAAAAAGAGAAAAAAAATCTGCAAAGCTAATTAATTGGGGGAAAAAATCTGTAAAATATATTCAGTGTTCCACATTTCTGGACCTTCCACCTCCTCAAAGACATTGGGAGGCATACCTTCTTAGGTCTCCCCTTGGAGACCATGCTTGCTCTATTTAATTTACTTTCAGTTACCTTGTCATTGTTGGGTTTTTTTTTTCAATTTATTGTTTAATTGTATATATTGTTTCTTGGTTCTCCTTACCTCACTTTGTATCAGTTGATGGAATTCTTTCAATATTTCTCTGAATTCCTTATATTCTTAATTTCTAATAATACAACAATATTATATTATGCTCAGGTACCATAATTTGTTTAGCCGTTTCCTAATCAGTGAACATCTACTTTATTTCTTGTTCTTTGCTGTTACAAAATATGTTACTATAAATAATTTGATATATATGGGTACTTATTTATGCCTCCTTGGTGTAGATAAAGAACTGTACGAGGAAATATTTAAAACTTGATTTCTTGAGGAAAATGTACTCATGATACACTTTTAAATTTAATCTGCAGTATTATAATTTTCTCTATCACTTTCTTAGTCTACACAAACAATAAATAAACTTTTGATTTGTGGTATTTGTTCACAATGAACATTTAGTAATTGGCTCATGAATTCTGGTATGGGCTAGGCTGAGAATACTGTAAATGTTCATCACAATATCCACAACAGGAAAAATACTGGATTAGCTCTACTCTTCTGTGCCTTATTTAGGATCATAGTATTATAAAATCTCATCTTTGGAACTGGAAGAAACTTGAGAGGACAACTAGTTTAATCTTCTTATCTTACAGATGAAGAAATGAGGCTCAGAGAGTTGGATCCAGCACATCCCTAGGTATATAATTCTCAGTGGAATCTCTATCAAAAGATATGGTAATTTTACTCTGCAAAATTTCAAGTCATGTGTAAGGGATGGTAAGGAGGTCAACTTGGTTAGAGCATGGTATCAGCTACCCAGATGACTACCAAACCTAACACTTTCTTGAGCTCCAGCATATCTGATCCAACTTCAGACTCAACATATATAATGTCAATTTAGTATCTTCCTCTCTCTTCCAAACTCCCTTATTTCTGTTAAAGGCATCTCCATCCTCCCAATCACCTAGGTTTATATTGTAAGATTTATCTTTGTATCTTCCCCCTCTCTCACCATCTACTCTATTACTTTCCTAGTCAATCATTTCAAAATCTAGGTTGCTTTTATTCACTCCAAGAATCACTTCTCTGAGGGCTACCTCTCAGTTTCCTAAGTAATCTGCCTGACTCCTTTCTCCAATCTTCTCTTGACAGCTGTCAAAATAATCTCCCTATGGGTAAATCTGGCCATATCATTCCTCAGCTCAAAAGCCTTTTACTGGCTCTCTATTGCTTTTGGCATATTAATAAATAATACCTAGCATTTTATATAGTGCTTTAAGTTTGCAAAGTGCTTTACAAGATTATCTCATTTGATCCCCAAGACAACTCTAGGGGTTGGTCTTTATTGTTGTTCAGTTGTTTCAGTCACATCCAATTCTTTGTGACCCCATTTGAGGTTTCCTTGTTATAGATATTGGAGTCGTTTGATATTTCTTTCTCTAGCTCATTTTTACAGATGAGGGAACTGAAGCAGACAGGATTAAATCACTTGTCCAGGATCACACAAGTTACTAAGTGTCTGAGATTGTATTTGAGCCAAGTGTTCCTAACTCTAGGTCTACACTAACCACTTTGTTATCTAAATGCTCCTCAATTTGGTATTAAGACAATCAGAGAACAATCTATCTTTCCAGTACTGTCATATTACCCTTTCCTTTTCTCCTTTCATTGTACTTTGTATTCCACCCATATCAGACTTCTAGCCGAGTCCTGAACTCAACATTATTCCTTACCTCTATGCATTGTATATGCCATATATATGGATTGTATTCCCTCCTTTTCAGAATTCTCACCTTCCTTTGGCCTCTAGTGACTTCTTCCTAGGAAGAAGTATCAGACAATGTGCTCTAGGAAGATGTGATGGAAGAAAGAACAATAATAATTTGAGGGTATCAGTACTCGGCTAGAAGTCTGATACTTCTTTTTTCCCTCACTCTTTACGTAGTGTAAGTTGTTTAACCAAGTTTGAATCTAAATTTCTTGGGACCATAGGATCACCAGATTGTAAATACAGGCCTGGAAGGAACCTTAGATTAGGAATCTAAGACATAGTATCTGAGGTAGAGTTTGATTCTAAACTCTTCCTAATTCAAGGCCAGGGTCTTAACTACTACGCAGGAACTGGTTTCTTTTTGTTTTTATATCATGAGGGCTAGCAAAATGCCTGGTTCAGTCTAGGCTTGAATAAATGTTTGCTAAATTGAATTAAATGATGTTTTCCAGATTACACATTCAAATAGGAGGTTTTAAAGCAAATGATCTTAACCTAGGGTCCATAAACTTGTTTTAAAACATATTTTGATAATTGTAATTCAATATATTTGGTTTTCTTTTTAACTTTATTAATTTGTTATGCATTTAAAAACATTATCATGAGAAGGGGTCCATAGGCTCCACAAGACAAAGCTCCATGGCACAAAAAAGGAAAATGACTCTTGCTTTAAAGCCTGAATTTAAGGGAGTATATAAAATGAAAGTTCAGATATTTAGGGCTGCTGGAAGAGATATGCATGTAGAGCTCAAAAAAGTTTTCAACTTCTCTATAATCTTTTCAAGGCATTGAGAAATATAGTGACCTTGAGGCAACATACCCAAATTTATGGGATATAGCCAAGCCAGTTCTTAAGGCAAATTTTATATCTCTAGAAGCTTACTTGAATAAAACAGAGAAAGAGAAGATGAATGAATTGGGCATGCAACTAAAAAAATCTAAAAAAAGAACAAATTAAAAAAAAAACCAATTAAATAAGAAATTTGAAAATCTGAAAATAAAAGGAGAGATTAATAAAATTGAAAGTAAGAAAACTATTGAACTACTAAACAAAACTAAGAGTTTATGAAAAAAAATAGATAAATCTTTAGTTAAATTGATTAGAAAAAGGAAAGGAGAAATCTAATGATTTGTCTAAGATCACATGGCTATCAGTTGTCTATTCTAACATTCCTGTCTACACATCAAGACCTACCTCCATGTAACATTAACAAATGTCAGTCTCCAGAAAGCTAACTTTGTATGAATTAAACAGAAAGGAATAATTTGTTCAGTAAATGTGAAGAAGAAAGGAATTTAAAGGCCAGAAAATGCAAACAGGAACTATATTCATAAGCATAAGGGTAGGTTGTGCAAAGACAATGACCCCAAGTGGTAAAGTTTGTATAAAGTCTTATACTCATTCTTTGCAGTCAAAAGGAAGATGAATGATCCAATACTAAAATGGAAAATTTCATGAAAGATATTTAATTTGGAAGAATTTTTTTCTTCCCCCCTTTATCTTTATGGAAACCACTGAAAATGCTTTAAACCTTTGTTCTTTCTGAAATATCAGGTGGAAAGCAAATTATGAATATTTTTACACCTCCTCCATGGGTTTCTTAAAATAGTAAGCCCAAGCTTTTTTCTTTTTCTTTTTTTCTTTTGGTGGAATTTTGTTTAACTCTCCATTCTTAATGAGAAATCTGTTAAGCGTATCCATTCATTCTTCTTTCTATTTTTATTAAACATCAGGGGAAAATTTACACTTAGCAGATGGTTATATCCAAGGAACAATATCAGAGAATCCATACATGTAAACGATCTCTTGAAGAAAGTATGACAGAGAAAGCAACTACAAGTGGCAAGGGTATTGCTAAGGACAGCAGAGTGGACTAGTGTAAAAAGTATTGGCTCTAGAAATCAAGGATCTTAATTCAAATAGCATTTCTGGCTTACAACTTCTGTGATTTTGTACAAGTTACCTGTGTCTGATTTTCCTCATCTACATAATGAAGACATTAGATTTAGATGATCTCTGAGATCCCTTAAAGTTTTACATTTAAGAACATTTCTTAAGCAAACTGTAGTCTTCTAAATGCAAATCTAAATGTCAGAATGGGTCTTAGTATTTTAAATATTATTTGGAGAAAATTACAAGGTACTTAGTACCCACAAATAGCTACACTGAGTATATTTTGCATTTGAACCAAGTCATTACTACTTTACATTAGACTACCACAAGAAGAAACCTACCATCTTGTATAAATTGGATTCTTTGGAATCTTGATTCTTCCTCGGGCTTAAAAGCCCTATGTGTTTTTAATGCAGGGATACTTAGAACCAGTGATATCAGATTCAAATAGAAGCAGGGGCCACTAAATTGTACAAAAAGATCATTTTGGGTTGTTAAGATTTAATACTTACTATATTCTTTTGTATTTTTATTTATTTTGTTAAATATTTCCCAACTATATTTTATTCTGGCTTGGACTCCACTCAGTACATATGGCCATGGCCATATATCTGACACTTCTGTTTTAGATTACTTAAAAATCTAGTATAATATGGTGACTATTACAAGTCAGATCCAGAAAACAACATGCAGCAAACATTCACATAGAACTTTCATTTTATTAGGCATTTATATCTAAGACCCCATTGAAAACACCCCCCAAATTTCAAGAAATATCACAGGATCATTTAGCTCATATTGGAAGGTGCCCCAAAAGATACCTCATTTAAACCCCTCATTTTAGACATGAGGAAATGGATATAATAATTATATTAATGAATATAATAATGGCTCACATTTATAGAATGCTTTAAGGTTTACAAACTTCTTTACACATTTTATTTCAACTGAGCCTCATGATAAACTTGGGAGGTAGGAGGTATTATTATTATTATACCCATTTTATGATGGGGAGGAAGTAGGAACTCAGAAGTTTCTAATAAGATGGGCTTATGAATAGAAAAATTGCACAAATAAAGAAAAGTTATTGGAATGGAATTAAATATGTTGGCCAAGAGATGACCTAATTAGATGTTTTAGAAGATATGAAAGATTATTAGAAGCAGGTGGCAATGGTGACTTTTTTTTTTATATTATCATCTTATTTATTTATTTATTTATTTATTTTATTTGAATAACATATGTGTGGGTAATTCTTCAATAATAACCCTTACATAGCTTTCTGTTACAAATTTTTCCCCCAACTCCCCACCCCTCCCCTAGATGGCAGGATATCCACTACATGTTAATTATGTTAAAATATTGGTAAATCGAATATATGTATACATATTTCCAAACTTGTCATTGTTGTGCAAGAAAAATCTTGTCTACACAAACGATATATCAGATAAAGGAAACACAATGTAAGCAAACATCAATCAAGGAGTATGAGAATGTTATGTTGTGGTCCACATTTCACATCCCTCTCTCTGGGTGTATAGGGCTTTCTTCAGTGAACAATTGGAGGTGGTTTGAAACATTTCATTGTTGAAGAGAGCCATGTCCATCAGAATTGATCGTCATATATGCAATGGTGACTTTTTACCCTTATTTTTACCATTACAATTTACCCTTTGTTAAGGACAGAAAAAGAAATGATTTAGAATTGTAGCAAGAGAGATTTAGGTTAAACAAGAGGAATAATTTCCTAATTAAAAAATAAAACTTTTTATTACTGGGAGTTGATTAAAGGAAGTCAGAGGATTTCTTTCTATTTCTTTGAAACTAAGTATTTGGCCAAGATCAATTAAGAATGGAATTAGGGAGTTAGAAGAAACCTGTTAAGAGGCCTAGTTCTTTTTCTTTTTCTTTGATAAGTGAATTCCTTCCAAGGAAATGATTTTTCCAATTGCTCTCCACCCTTACCTTAAAAACAAAACCAAACGTTTTATTGATGACTTTTGCTTTTTATACTATTGTTATATACAAATGACTACCTCCCTCAACCTGACACAGCCCTTATAACAACAACAACAACAAAAAGGTTAGCAAAACCAAGAGACTTCAACTATGATTGAAAATGTATGCAAAAATCTCTACCTCCATTCTCTCATGTATAAAGTATGTTTCATCACTATTTATTGGAATTGACATTAAACATTGAGTACAAGTTCAAGTTGGATATTTTTTAGTGTTATTTTTGTTTATATTTTTGTAATCACTGTATATGTGTCTCAGTGGTTGCTTTTTTTGCATCTGTTCATATAATTCTTTGTCTCTCAGAAGTCCTGGTATTTGTCTTAATCCCCTTTCCTAGTAAGGGAGGCAAAATTTATGGCAAGTTTAATAATTGTCAGGCATACCTTTTCACTAAGGTTTATGATCTTTTAAAGTCTCTTTTAGGTATATTTAAATTCTAAGATTATTTAAATATGATTTATCAACCAAAATCAGTATGTAATTTTTTAAAAATTTAAATTTTTTTTCTTAACTTTATGTAACTGTTCTAACTCCCAAATACAGGAAGCTCCAGAAATCTTAGTCCACTTTTAATTTTAATAATATAACCATGAATTCCTCCTCCTCCCACTCCATAAAAACATTTCATCTTAGATTAAAGAGATAAAGAAAAAAGAGTGGCATAGTCACCATCCTTGTCAAAGGCATAAGCCACCAAGAAAAATAAAATTTCCCACTTTGATACAAACTGATTTGCACACAATTGAAGATGGATTAACTGATTGACAATACAATAAATTTAGAAGTTACCAACTCTAATCTCATTTTACAGATGAGGAAATTTAATCTCAGAAATATTAATTGAATTGTTCAGTCAAACAAACAATAAGTAGTAGAGCTGAAATTCAAAGCAAGATCATTTGAATAGAGATTTCATACTTTTTCCACTGGCCAATGTAGCCTCTTAATCTTCACAATATGACCATTGGGTATTAGAGTTCTCTGTATTGCTAAAAATCAATAGGGGTGAGATGTGGGAGGGAAACTTCAAATAATTCCAAATCCCATTTAAAATTGAAGAGATTATAAATTTAGTACTGTAAAGGACTTTGGAGATTACCTAGACAACATCCTCATTTTATAAAAAATTGAGCTCTTGAGAAATTAAGTGACTTCCTTATGATCACAGAGATATTCAATAGCTTGTGTAGGATTTGAACTCAGGTACTTTAAATCCAAACTTAAAGTTCTTCCCATTTACTGTTTTGTTTTGTTTTGTTTTAGTTGCAATTGTATCTTAGGATATAAAACAGAAAATATTTTTTCTTGAGTTAAAAAAAAAAAAAGCCGATACATATAATATACTGGATATGTGTATATTGTTGACAACACATACATCTTATCTGTATACAATGATATTATCATGTTTATTTGATTGCTTTTTTTAATTCCTAAGAAAGGTGAACATAGCTGTTGCTGGAAGAGGCAGGTATCCCTTGTTACTATTTTAACTCCTTTTAAATCCAGCCATCAGAACTTGATACCATGTCTCATTTTCAAACTCCTCTGCTTTGTGAGGATGAGCTGAAGGATAGTGAGTTGATTTATTGATTAGAACACATGCAACCAGTTCCAAAGGTGTTTTAGATGTGCTGTCAATAGGTTGTGTTCAAATGTATTTTTCCTTACATTGGTACCAATATGTGATATTGGTGAATTAAGAGTCAACATGTAAGAAGCAAAACAATACAGTTATGTACATGTGAATTCAGAGCTTGGATTTTGAAATTGTAAACATTTTGTTGAATGAAACATTGGATAAACATATAATTGCTCTTCATATATAGAGTGGGAATTCAACACAGCAAATGTATTAAGTGTGTAATGTGAAGAATCCATATTTCTTTTTTTTCCCTTTTGGAAACATTAAAAAAAAATCTGAACTTAGCAAACACCAAACAAAATGAGCATTTTCATATTGTTGTAAAATGGGAAAAGAGGTTAATATATGAAAACTGTAAGGCCCTCTTAGATATAGCTTGCTTTTCTTTTAAATATATTGCTTGAACCTCAGTCAGATACATGAAAGACAATGTATGCATATTTTTTCTGTACTACATTAATTTCCTTTAAAGGATATAAATAAAAGATTTTTTTTGATGCTTTCTTTTTTCCCTTTTCATTCCTTTTTGCTTTCATATTCTTATTCCATTTCCTCCTTTTACCCCCCACTCTTAAAAAAAAAAGGAAGAGCAGAGCTTTTGTGACAAATAGGCAGGGTCAAGCAACATGAAGTCTGCCATTGGTAATGGCCAAAAATATATGGTAGATCCCTTATTTTCTGACCAGGAGTGAAGCAACTTTGAGTACTAAATATTTTAATAATCAGTGTGATAAAGTAGTATGTTTTAATATAAAGAGAAATGGACTAAGACTCAGGACACTTTGATTTGAGTCTGAGCTTGCCACTAATAGGCTTTATGAATTTAGGCAATTCACTTAATATTTCTGGCAACAGTGTCCTTATTTGTAAACTAAGGAAGTTGTATTAATTAACCTTCTAGAATTACAATTTTATAATCATTTAACTTTTTATTCAATGATCATTGAAACTCATCTTTTAAATGTCCCAAGTCATTGCAAGATTTCTTTTATTTATTTTCTTTTATTTATTATTCATGATATCCTTATGGTACAGGAAATCGATATGGTACAGACAAAATATAAATTATCTTTCTTGTATTTGAACCAGGTACAAGCTCTTACTTTCTTTAGTGGAAAGAAAACTGCAGAACTTATAATTTCATTTCATACCCTATTGTTTCTTCTTTTGTGCATATTCCTCTAGAGAATGACACCATGGCTCTATTGAGAGTGTTGGAATTGGAATCGGGAAGATTTGGGTTTGAATAGCAACTTTTGATACTTACTATGCAACTTTCTTCAAATCACTTTTAAGCCTATGGAATTCAAACAGTTATCCAGATTATATCTTTGAAGTATTCAAATATTATTTAAGAAAGATATCCTTAAAGGACAGGACATACTATGCATCAGCAAATATTATGAAAAAAGTGAGTTTTCACTTTATTTCTCTGTTAAGCTATAGATGGGTTGCAATTTGCGTCAGTGAAGGGAGTTCCCACACCAAGGAGCTCACAAATTCTGGGTGTGTTGACATAACTCAGTAAGCAACATGAGGCAATTGTTTTATAAAATTCTTATGTGGAATGTAGGTTTCTTAGGCACAATATACAATGAAAGTATATGTAAAAAGAACACAATAGTATTTTATTTTTTATCCCAATGTTGGCATTAAAACAAAACAAAACAATAACAGGATGGTGGCCCAATAAATAGCACCTTTGGTCTTATTAAATTTAGAGTGTTTCACTGGTTTTAATTTACATCTTTGTCACATGGCTTAATATTGGTGTTATTTTCTCTAGTGAGGAATTAGCCCAAGGGGAGCTATAAATGAGCTATGATTTCCTAAGATGCATCACTTGGCTTTACTCCAGAAAAAAAAAAATACTACTTTCATTTCAAATATGCTACAATTTTCTTTGAAGTATTTGAGTCATGTTCATGTTTTCATGCCTCTGGTCTTTATCCCAATATAAGGACCAATCTTGGTTTTCATCTCTATGTGATTAGAAAGGAACAGGAGAGTTCATTTTCCCTTTGAAATTTTACTATTAGCAGTTTATAGAATTAACAAAAAAGAAGAGATTTTAGATCTATCCCAACCCATTCCTGAATAGGAACCTACTCTTCAACATCTCTTATGCTCAACATCATGAATTCAGAGCCCTCCTTATTGTCCTTAAAATTTGTTGTTAGCTTCAGTTTATTCTGAACTTTCAGACTCATAAATCTTAGATCTTAGGTTGGGAGGGACTTCAGAAAATACTGAGTTAAATCCCCTTTATTTTATAAATGAGGAAAATGGGGCCCAGGAAAAGTTAGACAATTAATTGTAGGCCATCCAGATAATAAGAATCAGTAGCAGCTTTTGAACTCAGGTTTTCTGACTTTAGAGACATTACTCTTTTTAGAGAATTGGGACATCTCAAACATATTTTAAAATCTGAATTGATCAATGACCATCCATTGTGAATTTATTATCTTTGTCTTTAAACAACTCCCTTTTTTCTTCTTCACTGGAAATTTTATTTTGCATTTTTATCATCAGAATTTCATTCTTTACACCTCATTATTTTGGAAGTGACTTTTCCTGTAGAATTTAATAAGCTCTATGGGTTTTAACTACTTTTCTAAACTCTGAAATTTGTTCTCCCCAAATATAAGGTGTTTGTCAGACTGCAACCAATTTCCCTTTCTTTCTTTAAAAAAATTTTAAAATAGCTTTTTATATTTTCTTCCATTATGTCAAGACAATTATATCGAGATAAATTTTCAGATTTTGAATTTCAAATTTTTTCTCCCTTGTAGGCAATTTGATGTTATACATGTGCTATCATGTACAACCTATTTTCATATAGTCATAATTGTGAAAGAAGAAATAAATCAAAAGAAAAAACCCACAAAAAAGATAAAGTGAAAAAAGTATGCTTCAATATGCATTCAGATTTCATCAGTTCTTTATCTTGTGAATAGCATTTTCTGTTTTAAGTCCTTTGTTTTGGATAATGTATTGCTGAGAAGGAATGAGTCATTTATAATTGATTAACATACAGTGTTGCTGATGCTATGTACAATGTTTTTCTGGTTTTGCTTATTTGACTCTGTATCAGTTCATACAAATCTTTCCAAGTTTTTCTGAAATTTGTCTGCTTACCATTTCTTTTGTTACAAATAGTATTTTGTTACTTCTACATACCATAGTTTGTTCAATCATTCCCCAGTTGATGGTTATCCCCTCAATTTCAAATATTTGCCACCACAAAAGGAGTTACTATAGACATTTTTGCATATGTGGGTCCTTTTTAATGATCTCTTTGGAATACAGAGTTAATGGTGATATGCTGGATCTATAGATATACACAGTTTGATTGCTCTTTCAACATAGTTCCAAATTGTTTTCCAGAATGGTTGAATCAGTTTCACAACTCTGCAATATCAGTGCCCCAATTTTCCACAGCATTTCCAAGATTTATCATTTTCCTTGTTTCTTTTTTTTATTAATCATAATAGCTAATCTAATAAGCATAGGGTGGTACCTCAGAGTTGTTCTAATTTGCATTTTTCTAATCAAAAGTGATTTAGAACACTTCCTCATATACCTATAGATAGCTTTGATTTTTTCATCTGAAAACTGCTTGTTCATATCCTTTGACCGCTTATAAGTTTGACTTAGCTCTCTATATATTCGAGAAATGA
The DNA here is from genome assembly GCA_023553655.1 of Myrmecobius fasciatus. Lineage (NCBI taxonomy): Eukaryota > Metazoa > Chordata > Mammalia > Dasyuromorphia > Myrmecobiidae > Myrmecobius > Myrmecobius fasciatus. The sequence goes on along the minus strand of JAJPUD010007562.1, from coordinate 52,688 downwards.
GGCCTTTATCAGAAACACTTGCTGTAAAGATTGTTTTTTTTAGTTTTCTGCTTTCCTCCCAATCTTGATTGCATTGATTTTGTTTGTATAAAAGCTTTTCAATTTAATATAATCAAAAAGACCACTTTGCATTTCAAAATATGCTCTATCTCTTGTTTGGTCATGGACTTGTAACTTATTTAACTTCTCCTTTAAGAATTTGAATGCTAAAGTTCATTTGGAAGAACAAAAGGTTAAGAATTTCAAGGGAATTAATGAAAAAAAAAGGCTGATGAAGGTGGCCTTGCTGTACCAGATCTAAAACTATATTATAATGCAGTGGTCATCAAAACCATTTGGTACTGGCTGAGAAATAGAGTAGTCTATCAGTGGCATAGGATAGGATCACAGGACAAACTAGGCAATAACTATAGCAATTTAGTGTTTGATAAACCCAAAGACCCCAGCTTTTGGGATAAATATTCACTGTTTGATAAAAACTGCTGGGAAAATTGGAAACTAGTGTGGAAGAAATTAGGGCTTGACCCACACCTAACACCACATACCAAGATAAGATCTAAATGGGTTCATGATTTAGATATAAAGAATGATATTATAGGCAAATTAGAGGAACATAGTATAGTTTACCTCTCAAACCTGTGGAGATGGAATAAAAGTTATCAAACTGTGCATACCGTTTTACCCAGCAGTGTTTCTACTGGGCCTATATCCCAAAGAGATCTTAAAGGAAGGAAAGGGACCCCCATGTGCAAGAATGTTTGTGGCAGCCATTTTTGTAGTGGCTAGAAATGAAACTGAATGGATGCCCATCAATTGGAGACTGGCTGAATAAATTATGATATATGAATGTTATGGAATATTATTGTTCTATAAGAAACGAATAGCAGGATGATTTCAGAGAGGCCTGGAGAGACTTGCATGGACTGATGCTGAGTGAAATGAGCAGAACCAGGAGATCATTATACACAGCAACAAGAAGACTATATGATAATCAATTCTGATGGACATGGCTCTCTTCAACAATGAAATCTTTCAAACCAGTTCCTGTTGTTCAGTGATGAAGAGAGCCATATACACCCAAAGAGAGGGATATGAAATGTGGACCACAACATAACATTTTCATACTCTCTATTGATGTTTGCTTGCATTGTGTTTCTTTTCTCAGATTTTTTTTCTTGTAGATACAATTTTTCTTACACAACAAGATAAGTGTGGAAATATGTATACATATATTCGACTTGTCAAGTGTTTTAACATAATTAACATGTAGTAGACTTCCTGCCATCTAGGGGAGGGATGGAGACTAGGGGGGAAATTTGTAATGGAAATCTTTGTAAGGGTCAATGTTGAAAAATTACCCATACATGTGTTTTGCAAATAAAAAGCTTTAATAAAGGGGAAAAAAAGAATTTGAATGCTATACCTTTCAGTACATATGTGTTTAATATTGATATTACTTCACTGTCTATGATACCTTTTAGTAAGATGTAGTTTCCTTCCTTATCTCTTTTAATTAGGTCTGTTTTTGCTTTTTGCTTTGCCTGAGATCAGGATAGTTACTCCTTTTTTTTTTTTTTTTTTTTTTTTTTTTGCTTTAAGTGACTTGCCCAGGGTCACACAGCTAGGGAATGTTAAGTGTCTGAGATTTGTACTCAGACTCCTCCTGACTTCAGGGCTGGTGCTCTATCCACTGCACCACCTAGGTGCCCCCCCCCCTTTTTTTTTAACTCCATCTGAAGTACAGTAGATTCTGCTTTAGCCCCTTACTTTTACTCTGAGTGTTTCGCTGTTTTAACTGTGTTTCCTACAAACAATACAGTGTAGGAATCTCTGATAGTTGCTTCTGTTTTATGGGAGAGTTCATCGCATTCACATTCACAGTTGTGATTACCAACTGTGTATTTTTCCTCAAGTTTGTCCTCTCTCTCTCTTTTCATCTTTTCCCCCAACAATGTTTTGCTTCTATCTACCACCTCTTTCAGTCTGCCTTCTCTTCTGTCAATTGCACCACACTGCTCTCCCACCTTACTTAATCTCCTTCAACTTTCTTTTTTGGGTAAGATACATTTCTATATTTAACTGATTGTGTGTATTACTCCCTCTTTAAGCCAAGGCTGAGGAGAATTAGGTCCAAGCAATGCCCATTGCTCACTCTCCCATCTTTCCTTCCATTGTAACAAATTTTTGAGCCTTTTAATGTAAAATGATTTACCTCATTCTACTTTTCTCTTCCTTTTGAACCCTTTTTTATGTCATTTCTTCAGATTCACTTTATATATCAATACTCTCTGCCTATATATATTCTTTCTAGCTGTGCTATTAGTGGTATAATTTTTAAGAATTATAAGCATCATCTTCCCATGCAAGGATGGAAACAGTTCAGGTCCACTGAATCCCTTATGTTTTCTTTCCCCTTTTTCCTTTTTTAGGCTCCTCTTGATATTGAAGATCACATTTTTTGTTTTATTTTGGTTTTCTTTTTATGAAAGCTTGAAATCCTTCTATTTCATTGAATGACCACTTTTTCCCTTGAAGATTTATACTTAATTTCACCAGGTAGGTGATTCTTGGTTATAGTCACTAGGACTAATTGAAAGCTTCTTTGCCTTCCAGAATATTATATTCCATGACTTTTGATTCTTTAATGTTGCAGCTGCTAAGTCTCTTATAATCCTGATTGTAACTTTCTGATATTTAAATCTTTTTTGGGGGGGGGCACTTGCAGTAGTTTTTCCTTGACTTGATAGGTACATAATTTTGCTTTAATGTCTATTCTTTCAATGTCTATTTTTGTCCTCTGGTTCCAGGACATTAGGGCAGTTTTCCTCATAATTTCTTGAAAGATGCTGTCTCCCTTTGATTATGGCTTTCAGGTAGTCCAATGATTATGACAATTATCTCTCCTGATCTATTTTCCAAGTTAGTTGTTTTTCCAATGAGGTGGCTTATATTTTCTTCTTTTTTATTATTTTGGATTTATTTGATTGATTCTTGATGTCTCATATACTCATTAGATTCCACTTGCCCAGTTCTAACTTTTAAGAAGTTGTTTTACTCAGTTAGCCTTTGTACTTCCTTTTCTATTTGATAAGTTGTACTTTCTAAGGAGCTGTTTTTTCCCCCAGTGGATTTTTTGTATCTTCATTTCCATTTGACCAATTCTACTTTTTAAACAATCATTTTCTTTCTCCAAGCTGCTCTCTTTTTTTATGATTCTTTTGCATTGCTTTCCTTTCCTTTCCCAATTTTTCTTCTACCTCTCTTATATGATTTGGAAAATAATAGATGATAGATAGATGATAGCATGTAAATAGATATAGATATTAGTAGACTTTTATTATTATTAATATTATTTTTGGTGATGTAATTGGGATTAAGTGACTTACCCAGTAAGTGTTAAGTGTCTGAGTCCTCCTGACTCCAGAGCCAGTGCACTATCTATTACACCATTTAGTTATCTCCATGAGTTTGTGTCTTGTTCTTCTATCACCATAATAACTTTGTGTGTGTGTGTGTGTGTGTGTGTGTGTGTGTGTGTGTGTTTTGCTCATTTTGGGTTTTTTTTTTTCTTTCTTTTAAATTTGAATTCTGGGGGCAACTAGGTGATGTAATTAATAGAGCACTGGCCCTGGAATCAGGATGACTGAGTTCATATCCAGTCTCAGACATTTAACACTGTACAAGTCAATTAACCCTAATTGCCTTGACAAAAACAAAACAAAACAAAAACGAAAACAAAACAAACAACAACAACAACAACAAAAAAAAAAAACCCTCTGCTTTCTGGACTAGAAGGGCTACTGTCTCAGGCTTCTGATGCTAGTGGCTACAGGTCCTGGATATTTATCTGGGTCTCCTCGGATGTTGTCCTGAATTCCATAGGAGAACTTCATGTCTCGTACTATGCTGAGTGTGTGTGTGGTTGGTGCTGCTGGAGGCCATAGAGATCTGGCAACTTATCTGATACTGAGTTGGGGACCTAGTGCAAGTGGCTAGCATGTACTAAAATTGGTGGGTTGGTTCTGCGTTTTCCTAAGACTACACTGAAGTATCTGGAGTTCTGGCTACTGGCAGCTGCCTATTTCCTTATAGATATACTGAAGCATTTGGCAGTTGTTAGAGTTTGAATCTGATTGTTCTTCTGGCTATTCTGAGGCACGTGATGAAGGGAGAGTATCCTGGTATTGGTGTGTGCCTGCTCTACTGCAATGGGGCTTTGGATCTCTCACTGGTTTGCTGCAGTGAGGCTTGTTGCTGACTCAGTGGGATACTTACTGCCCTGGAATGTGCTTCCTTTTTATCTAAGTGAGACAGACAATTCTTCTGATCTTCCAAGTTTCTTCTTGAGCTATGGGATTGTTTAAATCTGACTTTTTGCTGGTTCGGCTAGTCCAGGATTTGTTCCAGGGGCACTATTTTATGGTTGTTTGGAGGTGAATGGGAGAATTATAGTGATTTACTGCTTGCTCTGCCACCTTGTCTCCTAGAAGTCTTCCCTTTCCTTCTTTATCAAAAATTGCAATGTTCTTTTCACCATACTAAAGTTCATCATGTTATTGACTTGTTTTTGATCTTCAATGGCTCACTGTATCCAGCTTTCATTAATTTGCCTGACTTTAAGGAATTCTATAATTCCTTTCCTTTCTCTGCAATTTTATTTTACACTATTCTAATGTAGCCACTCTAGTCAGATCAATTGATTCAGTTAGAGCAATCTCCTCATTGTTCCATAAATATGCTATGATTATTCTCACTCTGTGACATACTAGATTGTCCATACTCTGAATCTTTATCTGAATCTCACTCATTTTTGATAGCCTAGATCAAGTTCTCATTCATCTTAGGAGACATCTAGCGGCTCTACATCCTAAACTTTTAGCAGCTAAGTAGTCTATACCAGTAACATTCAACCTTGTATTATTTGCTACAATTTCATGTATGTAATGGACCACAGAGAAGCTCATGATGGACATGAATAGGCTACAACACCTTATAAATAAGGAATTAGGAATGGGGATAATTTCATTACATAGTGAACTCCAGAAAGGGGACATTTCATCAGCAATGCAGATTGGCACCTTCTCTTCAAGAAAGAGCCCTAGAGAATCAAGAATAGAGAATCAAATACAGATTTGGCAGGCTAATTGATTTGCCCAGGGTCATATGGTATTAAAATGGAAATTGAATCTAAATTGAGGCAGCTTCAAGATCAGTTTTCTATTCATTATACCACATTGCCTCTTAAATGAGAAATTTCATAGGAAAAATTATTATATGATGTCATTCTAGAAGTATACAATCAAAAAAGAAAATGGGTCAAGCACATGGCATGAGCAAGGCTTGGAAGCCCATGCACTCCACTGATATTCCTGTAGCACCATGAGAATGGATGGACTCCTAGATTCTTTTGTGATCATAAAGTAGTCATCTTTAAGGCCAATTTGATGATTGTAGTGTTTAAAGAAAATTGTATTGCTGTCGTCTATAACCAGAGGTATGCTAATAGCATATGTTAAACAACCAGTGTTCCCCCTCTCCCACTCCAAATATACTCATGACAAACTTTTAGGTTTAATCTTCATTATCAACATTTTCTCCATCAATAGTTAGAATCTGGACAGTCAACAAAAAATAAATCCTACCTTGATTTGTAGTACTAGCCATTTTCTAAGGTATAAATACTCACATTGAAAATGTTACAATTTGCTCATGGGGACTGGTATGAGCTGCTTTACCATACCTCTGCTTGTAACTATTAATGATTATGAACCATAAGAAAGTAAACCTAGAGTTGGAAGAAGGTTTTCTAACCCAATTCTTTGATTTAACAAATGAGGAAACTAAGGCTTAAAGGTAAAGATAGGTTAAGTGATTTACTTAGGTTCATACAATTAGAATATATCTGATGTAGGATTTGAATTGAAATCTTCCTGGATCTAAGCAAAATCCTCTTTATAGTTCAATATGACTATGTTTGACATTATAAAGTGATGGAGTGAATTTATACCAAGTTTAAATTCTTATATACTTTCTGAAAAACTTCAAAAAGGAAAAAAAAAAAATAGAATCTACCTCCAGAAAAGAGGAGCAATGTTTGAAGAGACCAAATATAATCTCTATGCTCTATCATAGTGTTAATGAAAATAAACATACTTTATCTTCAGAACTTGGCTAAGGAGCTGCCCCCCCCCACTGGAATGTGGGATGTGATCACAGGAAGTACCCAGCGAGGAGCACACCATGGCGACATCCTGTCTGATGAGAGAGGAAAAAAAGAATGCTCAGTTTGAGAATGAAGCCTGAAGTATAATATTCGAGTAATGAAATTCCACAAATATCTATAGAGAAGATGTTCTTTGAAAATGAATTTCACACATCTCCAATTCCATACTTGGGCATTTTCTGCAAGTGGCTCCTGGACCTCCATGATGATTTGCTATGTAATCATTATAAAGTTTGCTTTGGGCAAGGAAAGAAATAATTGAGTTGTAAGGAAGAGTATCCTAAGCAGCTAGGTGATGCAATGGATAGAGCACTGGGCTTAGAATCAGGAGAACTCATCTTCCTGAGTTGAAATCTGGCCTCAGACACTTACTAGCTGTGTGATCATAGGCAAGTCACTTAACCTTGTTTGCCTCAGTTTACTTATCTGTAAAATGATCTGGAGAAGGAAATAGCAAGTTATATCTGTATCTTTGCCAAGAAAATCCAAATGGAGTTATGGAAAGTTGGACTTGACTGAAACAACAAAAAAGAATATCCTGTTAGTTAACAATATTAAAAAGTCCATTTCCCATCTATAAGGATGATATTCTTGAGCTGTTTACAGAAAGATTTTACATTCAGAATTTTTCTAATAATAGTAGTAATGGGTTATTTTGTGCTGATTGTGTTTTCATTTCATTTCATTTCTTTTCTTTCTTTTCTTTTCTTTTTTCTTTTTTTTGGTTAATGGCACTTAATCTTTGTATGCTGTAGGCTAGGCTAATATGGTAGTTCATATTTGAGCCTGGAATGAAAGAAGACATTTATAAACTTTCTAAGAGTTAACAAAAAAAAGAATGATCATTAAATAGAATGGAAAAGATAGTTTGTTAATAGTCAACTTTTGTTTATTAATCATTTATTAAGTGCCTAGTATGTGCCTGCCATTGTACTAGGTGTTGGGAATACAAAGAAGGGTATAAGATAATTCTTGTTTTCAAAGAACTTACAGTGGATAGCCAGGATACAGTATTGGTTCATGCTCATCAGGATGAATCTCCTTAATTTCCATGCAGAAATGCTTCTGGTCTACAAGAAGTGGTTGTTTACACAGTAGCAAGATATCTGTCAAGTAAGGGAAAATGATTCCTCATGGGCTGTCCTCTTTTCTTCCCATAGATGACTAGAAAACCATGTCATCTTCAAGCTTTAGCCCCACAAAGTCAATGAAGTCTTGGAGAAAACTTTCTTGTCTTTTAGGGGAAAATGAAGTCTGGTCAATATGGTGAGGGTCCTAGAAGATAGAAGCTACTACCTTGGATTAGTAAGACATTTTTCCTATGGGGGATGCTTCCTACTCAAGGCAGTTAAGTTGGAGAGAATTTGGATGCACAAGGGATCACCATGGGGAAGCAAAATTTCTTCTTCTTCTATCTAGGTGCCCTGTTGGGAAGAAATTTGTCTTCATGACTATCATTACATTCTCCCCATACAGGTTTGTGCTGGTAAATGTTTAACAATCAGCTCTGGGGAGAAAAAAATGTACTCATAGGTACAATGTGCTCTCTGGCATACCTGTTCCATATACAAAATCTTTTACTCTTCTTAAACCTTTTCTTTTCTTATTCCTTTTGTTTGCTAGCATTTATTGAAGCTTGTCCCTCTTAACCCAACTACCTTGTCCATATTTCCAGTACTGGCTGCACCTTTATTCATTCTCCTTGGTTCACTGATCAAGGCAAGGGGTTGGATCCCACCACTGATTACCTTCATTCCTACACATATGCTACTGAATAAAGTTGGAAAAAAATCATACTATTGCTCTGACAATTCACTACAAATGTGTTATACAACTTCAATTGGGCTTTTACCGCTGGTAGGCAATGCTACTATTCTTCCCTTATCAATTGGCTATCTTACTCTCCACATTGGCTCTTTTAAATCTTTCTTTCCATCCTTAAACCTGCCAGGGCTCTGCCCTCCCCCCACTTTCTCAGCTGAGAACCTTGCCTCAAATTTTATAGAAAAAAATGATGCCATTCTTTGTGAACTTTTCTCCCCTCTTCTTTATCTCCTTTCACTCAGGTACCTTCTGACATGTTTTCCTCCTTCATCCCTATCTCACATGTTGAAGTGGTCCAACTCCTTGCCAAAGCTAAACCTATATTAGGAGAGATTGTTCAAGACATCACGTTCCAGCTAATCTTCTCCAATAGATTTCCCCCCCCCCCATCATCCCTACTCTTTTATTTATTTTCCTTCTACTAGCTCATTTCCTACTGCCTAAAAACTATGTTCATATATTCTTAATGCTGAAAAAAAAAACCTTACTTGATCCTTCCATTGCCCTCTAACTACTGTACTATATCTCCTTTGCCTTTTGGAACTAAATTCTTTAAATAGGTCATCTACATTAAATACTTCCACTTTCTTTCCTCTCATTCTTTTCTGAGCTCTTTATAATATGGCTTTTGAACTATGCATACCCTCTGATCCAGCTGTGTCTCTATTGAGTCTGTATCCCAAAGAGATCATAAAAGAAGGAAAAGGATCCACATGTGCAACAACATTTGTAATAGCTCTGTTTGTAATGGCAAAAATTGGAAATTGAGATGGGGAAATTCCCAATCAGTTGGGGAATGGGTGAATAAGTTATGGTATGTGAATGTAGTAAAATATTGTTTTATAACAAAGGATAAACAGGCTGATTTCAGAAAATCCTAGAAAGATTTGCATGAACTCATGCTGAGTGAAGTGAGCAGAAGCAAGAGAGCATTGTGCGCAGTAATAATAAGATTAAGTGAAGATCAACTGTGATGGACTTGACTTTTCTCAGTAATGCAGTGATTCAAAACAATTTGAACAGATTTGGGATAGAAAAGACCATCCACATCCAGAGAGGAAATTATGGAGATTGGATGTGGATCAAAGAATAGTGTTTTCACCTTTTTGTTTTGTTTTGTTTTTTTTCCTCATCCCCCCCTTTGACTGATTTTTTTCTTGTACAATATGACAAATATGGAAATATGTTTAAAAGGATTGTACATGTTTACCCTATATCAGATTGCTTGCTGTCTTGATGCTAGGGAAGGTGAAGGGGAGAGAGAGAAAAAATTTGGATCTCAAAATCTTACAAAAATGTATGATTAAAAACTATCTTACATGTATTTCAGAAAATAAAATATTATTGAAAAAAATATGGCTTTCGACATTATGCAAAAACTGATATCTCCAAAGGTACTAATAAACTCTTTTTTGTCTAATCCAATGATCTTTTCTCAATTTTCAGGGTCCTTGACCTTTTGGTAGCTGATTATCCTACTCCTTGATACTCTTTTCTCGATAGGTTTTTGGGACATCACTCTCTCCAAATTCTTCTATCCATCTGATCACTTCTCTTTATTTATTTATTTTGCTAGATCATCTTCAAGATCATGCCTTCTAACTTTAGGTGTCTCTCATGATTTTGTCCTGCATATTCTTCTCTTATGCCTCTCTACTATTTCACTTGGTGATTTCATCAGCTCCTATGGATTTAATTGCCATCTCTATATTGATAATTCTTAAATCATCAATATAGGACCAAAATAGGACCAATGTGTCCTGATCCTTTTGTTGATCTCTAATCTCTCATCTCATTCTCTTTCAGACTTGAATTGGATATCCAATATCCAGCATACATCTTAAATTCAATATGTATGAAACAGAACTCATCTTTTCCCCCCAACTCTCTCTCCTGCCTATCTTTCATTTTACAACAGAAATCAACACCGTTCTCCTAGTTCTTCAGGCTTACAACCTAGATATTATACTGAACTTCTTACTATTTCTCATCCCCACTCTGACATCCAGTATGTTGTCAAAGCCAGTTGATTTCATCTTTGCAACATCTCTTAAATATACCCCCTTCTCTCCTATAACACTACCACCACTCTATGCCTTTTTTTTCCTTTTCAGCCTTTCTTACCTACAGATCTACCGATTTCCCCCTTAAAGTCATGCTACAGCATTTGCTAGATGAATTTATCGCAAGGTTTAATGACTTTGTATTTAAAATATTTCCTTCCCAAGAGAATTAGCATTTTAAAATAGGATAGAGAAGAAATTATGCCTCTAATCACATGGATAAAGCAGATATATTTTTGATTAAGAAACATTTCTGAAGTACTTCAAATCACATCAAAAAGGTTACAGTATATAATCATGATAATCATTACCATAATCAATCAGTAGGTCAATCAACAAACATTGATTGAAGGCCTATCAATTTTGTGCCAGGCATTGTTCATTACACACATGATATAAAGACAGAAAAGAAATAGTTCTTACCTTCAGCACAATTATACTCTGTTGGGGAAGAAGGGAAGAGGTAACATATTATACACATGCACATATGTAAAATTCAGAAAAGTATATACATTACAATTTTTGTAGGAGCATGGGAGACACTATAAGTTGAACTGGCAGGAGAGATCCTCTGGAGAAGACATGGCTTGAACTAAACTTTGAAGAAAGAGAGGTATTCTAAGAGGCAAAGATGAGGAGAAAGGACATTTCAGGCATAAGAGACAGCCAGTAGAAAAACTTGGAGACAGTAGATGGACTGTCAGATATGAGGTACAGCATGAAGTCCATTTTTACTGGATATTTGATGTTGACATTTACAAAGATTCAGTCAGTTGGTCAGTAAACATTTATTAAGTGCTTGCTATGTGCCAGGAACTGTAATAAGTCCTAGGAATATAAAGGAAAAAAACACTTCCTGCACCTGAGGATCTCAGTCCAAATGGAGGGAGAAAATTTGGAAACAAATACATATAAACAAACCATATATAAGATAAGCTATATATATATATATATACATATATATATATATATATATTAGAAATATATTTATACACACATATACACACATAGATAGATAAATAGATAGATGATGAGATATATATAGGATATCAACTGAACAAAAGCACTAGAATTAAAGGGAATTGAGAAAGATTTCCTGAAGAAGATGGAAGTTTAGCTAGGACAGGAAGGAAGTCAAGAGACTCAGGAAGTAAAGATGATCCAGGAGAACATTTTAGGCATGAAATAGGTTTACCTACACCAAACATACATGATTCTATTTGATACTGTCATTTTCTAACCAGGTAAACTATACATTGTCAGTATGGGAATAACAGGACTCTGATTTTTCATTTAACTGGAATAACCTCAGAAGTGAATTGCACACTTCTTTTTTTGCTTTTGTTTTTGTTATATTTATTTATTTGTATTAGAAGGAATGTTTCTTGAATATGAACTGCAAAGAGTGCTGGCCTTTCAATCTAGAAATTTAGATTCTGGTTGTGACTCTGCTATGTGACTTTTGTAAGGGGGGATGCTCCAATTCTCCCCTCCCTCTAACTCAATTAATGACATGTAATTAGTATAAGAGTCTGAGGGAGTTTAAAATATGTGAATAAGAAGGTTTGTACTCTGTGATCTTTGTGTGAGATGTGAATTACTCTTTGAATGAAAGAGAAAGGGATTTACATGATTGGATAAACAAATGGGCTTGTCAACTCACTGAGGGTTTTATCATGCAGGGGAAATTCAGCAGTTGACTCACACAAGAAGGACTCAGATCAGTGGTGGAGGATTTCAGTTTTGGGAGATGAAATTTCCAGTTTGAGGCCAGCCCCTGAGAGAAAAATACTCTTGAGAGGAAGAAAACATTTTCTGTGTTATTACAGAGACTGGACCAGTAGTTAGACAATACATCCAAATGGGAGCAGAGGGAGACATGTTAAGGATAGCCATGTATAATCACAGATGCAGACTAGAATTATAGACATTTGAGGAAGAAGCAGCTTCAGAGAGTGTGGCCCTCTAATAATATAGAGAATTACAGCTATGGATTTTAATAGGTAGCCATTGATCTTCAGAGCCCAGCAGAGAGCTACACCTAAGGGGAATTCCATGAATATTCTACAAAGACAAAAAGATTTCCAGTAATAATTCCAGTTGTGAATTATTCATTTGTTACATGAGTTCCCTATATATGTGTTTTACTACTTTTGAACCCTTAAGTATGAAGCCACTGTACCAAGGGACCTTATGCTCCAAATTTTGATGATGTAGAAGAGGGGGATTATTTATTCTTACACAATAGAAATATCCTTTCTTTCTTTTTAAAATTTTAAATAGCTTTTATTTTTCCAAATACATACAAAGATAGTTTTCAACATTCTTCTTTGCAAAACCTTTTGCTCCAAATTTTTCTCCTTTCCCTTTTCTCCCTCTCCTAGATAGCAAGCAATCCAATATAGGTTAAATTCTTCTAAACATATTTCCATATTTGTGATGTTGCACAAGAAAAATCAGATCAAAAGGGAAAAAAAGAAAATATAAGAAAGAAAAAATAAGCAAACAAACATCATCAACAACAAAAAATGGTGAAAATATTCTGTTTTGGAAATATTCTTTCTAATAGCTAACTAACTCTGGCTGATAATAAATGAAAACCAAGTCATATGGGGACTCATGACTGATATCACTGGAATTTCCATTCTTTTAAAATTGCTCCAAAACCTGAAGACAGCAATAGTGAATCACCTTTTGGGGACCCAACCAATCAATGCTAGTAGCAGTTAGGGAAGTAGCCTCAAAGGAATGTTACACTTTGAAGAATTCACTTTATTTTTCTGGACCTCAATTTCCTCATCTGTAAGATGGCTTAGAATTGCTGTTCCCTTCCAACTCTAAAGTTTCATGACAATGACTCCTGTGTGCTTACCTATTTTTCTAGATGCTCACTGTCTCATAGATAGTAGCTGCTTTTACTGTTAGCTTGAAAAACTTGTCTGAGGAGCCCTGAAAGCAGCCAGGGCTAATTATACATCCTAGGGAACATGAAAGAAGAATAATTACATGGAGAAATTCCCTGCTCTTCTGGAAGGGGCCATACATTCTTACTTTATGTAAACCTTAGAAAAATATTATAATGTAGTAAATAGGAATAAATCCAGAAAGACCTGGATTTAATTCCTGCCTTACTAGTTGGATGATCTTGGGCAAATCAATTAATAGCTGAGTCTCAGTTTCCTCACCTCTAAAATAAGAGGACTGTACTCCAATGACCTCTATGAGCATCTAAACTCTAAATCTATGCATTGATGAATTTAGGATAAACCCTGTGCTCACTCTTTTTTTTTTTTTTATTCCCTTGGCAGAAAAATTAGACTCTGTTATTGAAATATCTTTACTTCACAGGAAGAGAACATAAGCTTAAACCATAGACAAACATTCCCCAACTGAGATGAAATATTCCCTATTAGAAGATCCACTCAAGCTGAATATACTGCTCACATTTAGCATAGCTTTTAAATAAGTACATAGAGAGGATAGCAAAGAAAGTCTGCATAATCATAATCATATCCTTCAGGAAGTGGGGATACCATTGAGAGGTGAGTATTATTCTGGATCTGATTCTCACCAAAAAGGAAGAATTGGTTTCTGGAGTGGAAATGATGAGAACATTGTCAGAGAAACAGAGGAATGATTACAGTATCTCAGAATTTATGCTAGGGAGGGAGAGGAAAGCCAAGACAATAAGCATTTAAGCATTTATTAGGTGCCAAATACCTTGCTAAACACAGACAGTTTATTGAACTAGAAGTCAGGAAGAGCAAAGTTCAAATCCTACCTTAGACCCTTGCTGGCTATATGGCTCTGGAAAGTTAATATCATTCTGCTTTGGTTTCTTCACATGTAAAATGGTGATAATAATGATATTCACCTTCACAGGTTCAAATAAGAAAATATATATAAAAGGATAAAAATAAGATAACATATATAAAAATATTTTATGGAATAGGATTGACAAACCTTGTGGAATATGACTATAGGAATATTTCACTATTCCATTACACAGTGCTTTGAACATAGTAAGTGCTTTTTCATTTATTCATTCATTCGTTTGTTTATTCAATCATGTCAAAAGTTTTAAAGTGAAGAATGAGCTAAGCTTGGCCAGTAAACTCAAAGCTAATCCATAGGCTTTTTTTTTTTTTTAAGTTATATTGGGGGGAAAAAAAAGAATATCATAGAAGAGATAGTACCATTAGCTTGATTTGTACAGGAGGATGATAATGGGTGACAAAAAATACAAAGCTATTCATCTCTTATTTTGCTTCTGTTTTCTTTGCCAAAGAGAAGGAGCTTTGGTTTGGAGAGCACAGAATATCCTTGGGAACATAAAAGGGAAATAATTAAATGTAGAAATCTTACATTCTTACTTTATTTAAACCTTAGAGAGGTACTATAGTATAGTACATAGAACACCAGTCATGGAGTCAGAAAAACCTGAATTTGATTCCTGCCTTACTAGCTGGATGACTTTTGGCAAGTCACTTAATATTTTTGAGCCTCAATTTCCTCATCTGTAAAATAAGAGGGTTGCACTCAAAAGGTCTTTTCTCTCCGTCAAATACTCAATGGCTATCATGAAATTTGCTACCCAAAATGAGAAGATACACTAAAAGAAAACCTATCTGTCCTTAATGAATTCAATTTGCCATGTTTATATGAATTGCACACTTGCACATTGGAAGACGTGTGAGTCATTGTCAGTATTCTCTGAAAGATCATGGAGAATGGAATAAGGACCCATAAACCTAGACAACGACAAATGTTGTCTTAGTTTATTTAAAAGATAAAAAAGGAAAAGAGAGGTTTGCAAACCAGAGATCAGTGAATTTGATTTTGAGCGCTAGCACAGTTCTAGAATATCTTATGAAAGCCATGGCTAGTGCACATTTAGAAAAGGAAGTGTTGATTACAAAAAGCCCAAAAACTTCTGTGAGGTCAGGCCAGCCTAATCCCATTTCCCTTTTTGATTGGATTTTTTTTTTTTCTCCTCTTGATAGACCAGGAGAATACCATAGATGTTATTTACCTGTTTTTAGCAAAGTATTTACAAAGTCTCATGCTATTCTTGTGGAAAGGATACAGAAATATAGTTTAGATGATTGTAAAATTAAGTGTATTTGACATTGGTCAAATGACTGACCTAAAGTATAATTATTATTGCTTTTATGTCAAGTTGGAAAGAAATCTATAGTCAAATGTCTCAGAGATCTTGTTGGACTCTGTACAGTCTAACATTTTTATTGGTATAGTAGATAATGGCATACTTATACATACATATATTTACATATAAAGAAGGCATACTTAACAAATTTGAAATTAAAAAAAAAATCTAGAGGTAATAACTTCTTTGTTAAATGGCAAAGTTGGATTCCAAAAAGCTTTGACTGGTTTTAGCTGAATCAAATGAAATGAAACTTAATAAAGAAAAATGTTAGATCTTATACTTGGATTCAAAACATCAATTTCCCATGTACAAGATATAGAAGGCATAGCTGTTTATCTTAAAAAATGGCTAGAGATTCAATGGGATATAGGCTCAATAAATCATTAGAATATGGGAAGGGCCTCTCCTCCCCCAAAATCCCAACCAATCAAGTAATTACCAATGAAACAAAAACAAACTGAAAAAGTCCAACACACAATGAGAAATGTGAGACTTTAGAAAACAAAGTCCCCAGGCAGGAGAGAACATTGAAGGGCATGGACTTGTGTTGTCCTGACACAATAATAAGAGCACTGACTCTGGAGCCAGAGTCCAGGGATTTAGTTCCTAAACCCTTTGAGCCTTACCACCTGTGTAACTTTTGGCACATCTTTTCATCTACCTGACTTCAGTTTCTTCATCTGCAAAATAAGGGGATTTGTACTACATGTCTCCAAGATTCCTTTTACTTCTAGACCTAATATTATATGGATTCAAGTGGCCTTAGGTGATGTCAGATGTCCAAGACTGGAGAGGCGATTATCTACTAGACTCCCTGTTTTCTTCTGCCCTGGTCAGATCAGATCTGGTGGATTGTGTTCAATTGTGGGTGTTGTGTTTTAAGGTCTTGAATAACTTGGAGAGTGCTAAGAGGAGGAAAGCCTGTATTGGGAAAGGGAATGAGATCACAATATAAAATAGTTGAAGAAGACTTAGAAATATTTAGTCTAGAGAAGAGAAGACTCAGCAGGGATATGAAAGCTAAGAGTCTTTTGTGTCAAAAAGAAACCAGACTTGTTCTTTTTGGAACCTAAAGTTCGAAGTCAAAATAATGAGTGAAAATTGCAGAGAGGCAGATCTAGGCTCAATAAGATATAAACCTTCCTAACAATTAGAGACATCCAAAATTGGAATGGGCTGCTTTGGAAGGAGATGAGCTCGCTGGTAGTTTCCAAGCAGAATCAGTATGACCTCTTCTCAAGGAATTTCTTGTTCAGACAGTGGTTGGAGGAAGTGGTATCTGGGTGTGTTCCAATCTTGAGATCTTGGATTCTATGACTCCAAAGTCTGTGCTCATGCACTACACTGAGCTGCTTAGAGACTGCTTTACTTGGAGTTGGGATAAATCTGGAGCTTGATGATGCCTTTAACATTTGCCAAGTTGTATGATCACTGGCAAGTGATCTAATCTCTATAAGCTTCAGTTTTTTCATTTGAAAAAAATGAGATAATTTTCTGTCTGTCCCTCAGAGTAACTGTGAAGGTCAATGAAACAAATGTAAGTAAAGAGCTTTATAAAAAGCTTAAAAGCAATATATGAAAAGTTAAATGTAAATGTATAATACAAAACAATAGATATACAATACAATAGACAATATATATACAATACACAATGAACAATATGCAAAATATACAACATAATAGAAAATATATAGACTACAAATTTAATCAACAACATATAAAATGTGATATAGAAATATAATAATATAATGCAATACAGTAGACAACATATAAAATACATGTTATAAATTTACATTTAACACATATAAAAATAAATGTTATAAACTACGCAAATATTCTTGTCTTGTATCTACCTGTCTCATATCTGATAACTATCTATTATGTAAAATAAGTATGTGTTATATATGTAGTTATAGAAATCTATCATGAATACCACATAGTCATGTTATATATAAACATATAATATATAGCTACATTTAAATATAAAACTTTAAAGCAAAATATAAATGTCAACTCTCATCTCTTTACTGTTTACTGGAATGAGTGAAGTAGCATTACACTGATAGCAGGAAGGCCTGGCTTCCTCTGGACAAGGTTCTCAACTTTCCAGTTCTCCAGGCAACTATTCAAGAGGAGATCCTGACCTATATCAGAGAAGGGGATCTCCTCACCTGGGAATTCTCTATATTAAGGAAATCACAAATCTAGCCCTTAGCCTCAAACTTATTAGAGTCAATATGAGGAAAGCAACGGGAACATGGCTACTGTATCATTCTAGCTTTTATGAAGCCTTTAGGGCATCTTTGTTACTTTGTAGGATATGAAAGAACCACTGTCTCTAAAGAGCTCATGTCCTAAAAAGAGAAATGAAAAGAGAGCACTCTTACATGGCAAATATAAACACACTTCATTTATTTCTATATTTCCAGTTTTTGAAATAATTACCTCCTTTGATGGTGACATTCCTGAGTTGGGAAGGAATTATCGTCTCCATTTTATAGATGAAAAAATTGAGATTTGGAAAGGTCAAGTGTTTTGCCCACAGAATTAATTATATAACAGTTGAGTTTTGTCTTATGACATGGATTTTTAGAGGTTACAAGAATTTAACTCATAAGCTCTTTTAGCAGCTTCAAGGCACTATAACTCTTCTTCCTTACCCTCTTCCACTCAAAGGAATTTTTGAAAAAAAAATTGTATTATTTTCATGTTACAGATTAAAAATGGATTTCACAAGGGTTTTGTGTTGTTTGCTTAGGAGTCAAAATTTCTAATTACATCTCATTTGTGTAAGGATTTTTAGCTAATTGGCAAAATCAGAATTAGAAAACAGATCTTTGAGCACATTTTCAGTGTTTTTTGCATTGCCATAAGAGTCTTGAGAATAATTTGTATTCAAACTCTAGACAGTTAGTAGTGGTAAAACAATTTAAAATTAATCATTTTTTAGGGGAGGGGTGGGGAGTTGGGGGGAAAAATTTGTAACGGAAAGCTATGTAAGGGTTATTGTTGAAGAATTACCCACACATATGTTATGCAAATAAAATAAAAATTTAAAAAAAAAATTAATCATTTTTTGTTCCATTGACTTTTGAGGTCACATCTTTTATTTGAACAATGTAGTTATCCATATATTTTTGTTTCTTGGATTTAATTTAAAAACTAGGAAAAGAGGAAACATGGTGCAATGGAAAGAGACATGAATTCTCCAAGCCGTGCCAAATATGATCTTGGGTCAGTCATTCATTCTTTCTGAACCTCAATTTCCCTCTCTATAACATGATGTAACTAAATGATCTTAGGTCCCTCATGCATCCATAATCCTAGAAAAAGATGCTTGCCATTTAAACTATATGATAAAACTATAGCATAATTATTACTACATATTGGCAAAAATGTTAGGGCTGTACAGCTAGGTGGCTTGATGGATATAGAAAACTCATCTTTTTGAGTTCAAACCTCAGACATTTATTACCTGTGTGACTCTAGACAAGTCACCTAACACCATTTACTTCAATTTCCTTGTCTGTAAGATGAGCTGGAGAATGCAAACCATTTCAGTATCTTTGCTCCAAATGCAGTTGGAAAGAGTCAGATCAAAATGACAAAACAAGATTGGCAAAAATATGCTTACTAACTTTCAATCACCTGGGGCCTATGATACCATGAGACTCTGGGCTCACATGAACCAGTTCAGATTCTGGAGGATAAACCCTTCTCCCTTTTACACAAGAACTATTCTCTCTTTTCAGCTCATTGCCCTCATTTGAAATTGTTCCAAGAAAATATCTTACTCTATTAATGCTTTTTAAACTTAGTCTGATTTTCTTTTGGCAGAGAGAAAATAATAGTATCTAATGTGTTATTTTCCATCCATACAATTGATAGCATTGACCAGCTTGCAAAAAATATGTGGTGAGTCTTTCTAGAAGTGAAATTAGGTTGTTTTGAGCTGATGGTGCTCTCTTGGTCTGCCTTTTGATAAATATCATGCAAGCAGAGCCTTAACTACTTGGGCATTTTTCCAGGGTGCATGCATTGGAGAAGAGTTCTTCATCGAGGAGGGTTTAGGGATAGAGATTCAGCTATGTTGATGTATTCCTCTTGCCATGATTTCTTTCCTTCTCCCCCACAGCTCTTTCCCCCTACTGCTACCTTGACCTGACTATATCCAAATTTATTCTTAACAGGTGGAGATATAGGCATTGAATTCCAATGTATTTTTTTCCTTCTTAAGTCTTTTATCCACAAAAAATACTTTTTTTTGCCTCTGTGCAGTTCAAGTCTCTCTGACCTGAGTTAAATAACATGTATGATATAGACATTTCCCCTTAACTAATCCCAATTTCTATGGAATAGAATTTCATTCTATCTTCCTTCATTTTAATGTTATGAATCATAAAGTTGATTTGGCATAGGTTTTCTGCTGTTTGCTCTAGGCACCTAAGTTTTTGGTTATATCTGTAATCAAAGTCCTTGGATGCCAAACTAGATCCCTACAGAAAAATTTTCTTTAGGGCTTTCAGGGTAATCATGGGGAAACGAGTCCTAAATGAATATTTTTGAATTAAGGAGAATAGGGCACTCAAAACTGTAATTGAACTATAGGTGATTCCGACATTGCAAGGGGTTAGTGTTACAAAAGCTTTAGTTCACAGACCTAGGGCCAGAAGAGAATGTCATTTCTGCTTGCTTTCTTGGGACAGGGATTTCTCCTTTTTCCTGCTTGTTGGGTAGTATAAATGGAGATTATTCCCCTGCTATAGGAAATGAAACATAGGAATAAGTGATCTGTCTAAGTTTTTGGAGGGAAAGAGCTGTGAGAAGCTGGGTCCCCTTGTCAGTATAAACCTCTAGGGATACTCATCTATCCAAGAAAATTCCCTTGTTACATTATATTTTTATTTCACAGCCCACAGGAATACAAATAAAGTCAACTGCTTCTCTTTTCATTGCTAACAATATTTCTGACCTTATTTATTTCCCTCTTAGGCCCATTGAGGAAAATAACATGCACATAGACCTGGAAATTAAAAAACAAAACAAAACAAAACAAAACAAAAAAAACAATTCCCTAGTTTATTACTAATAAACTTCCTTACAGAATATTTATAATCTGTGTTCATGTCTTTTACTACAGCTAATAGACCATAAACTCCTTGAGGGAAGAGCTTCTTTTTTGTTTTATGTTATTATAGCTATTATACAAATTGTTCCCATGTTTCTGTCTGCTTCACTGTGTATTTAGTTCATACAATTCTTCTTAGGTATTCTTTGCACTCTTAATTTCTTATGGCATAGAGACTGTTTGTTTCTTTAATTCCTTTCTATATATCCCTTCCACTAAGTGCAATGCCAGACACATGGGGTGCTTAATAAATTCTTATCAAATTGAATCAACTTCCTATTTTTCATTGTTAATAATCTGTTTAAATGAAACATGTTAGAGTTTTTTTTTTAACTCTGGCATATATAATTTTTTTATTAAAAAAATTTCTTCCATCTTTGTATTAATTTTGATTTAGAAAAAAAAGATAAAAGGTTTCCTTTTCATTGCTTGTTTTCTCTCTAACCCCTATCCCAAGCTACAGATGCTTCTTCCTGGAAAGACAAAGTCACCCACAGGGGTGCCAAATGGAACACAAAGGACTGAAGCAAGATGTATTTACACTTCAGAGGGAAATACTCTGTCACAGATGGTAAAGACTCTGAGATGAGGAGCAGGTGACTGTGGATGGGGAGAGAGGAGATTGGATGGTGCCTGGGGACACTTCTTATGAGATACATGCTATAATTGAGGGACTTGTTGGTAAGACTAATAATAGAATGAAATTACAATAACAATAACAACCCCCATTTTTATAGACCTTTTATGAACAAAGTACTTTTTACATCAATAGCATGGATAGTTAATATGTAAGATCTATATGGATGTGGCTGACCATCCATAAGGTCATTGGTTGGCCTATATATATTTTATATAGATGTGATATGGTATCTGACCAATCCCAAAGGAGGTTGTGAAGAGAAGGAAGACAGCTATTCATGCACTAACAGTATTTTATTGGGGGATGGGAAGGAAGTATACAGGATGACACTAGAAGGGCCATTTTTCTTTCACTCTCCTATCTCCAAGAGGGAGAACGGAGACAATTAACAAATTGATAATGTAAGTCTAGATAATAAGCAAATTAATAACTCAAGTTCTAACTTTTAGTGTTTGCTGATTTGCAAGATGTAAATATTCACACTGAAGATTTAACAATCTGCTCTCAATATCTGATAGCAGCTAGTTCCAGCAAACTCTATATGTTTAATGCATCTCAAATATTTTTACTCCAGTGGTAGGAGAGGTTCAGAATAAAAGGCACTTCTAATTGTTCTCAGGAGGATAGTGGCAGTTACTTTACTCTTGATAGCTTAATTCCCTTTCACCAAACACTAGTTATACAAAAGATTATCCTGAGTAGCTGACAAAGTAAAATTCTTATTCAAATTGAGTAATAAATAGAAATTTGGAAGTTATATAGCTTAGAACAGATCAAATTATACACAAGAATAAGTGAGCTCTTTGGGAGCAAGATAATAGCTCGACTCAACTAAGGAGAAAACAATCTTGTGAAGAAAGAGGAGTCTGCACTTAGTAGTCTCTAGGGCTGCAGGTATTAGAAGTCAGGAGGTGCATGGAGGCAGGAATAGTTTCTCCATATGTTTGTAGATCCAGGAATTGAAAAATTCACATTTGCCTCTCCTTACTACCTTTCTACAACTAGTTCTCTAAAATGTGTCTACCTTATGCAGAGCCCCAGTTCACATTGATCTCTCCACTAATAGGAATCATGCTTCCTTATGCTTACCTACAGAGCACAGCATACAAGGTCACAGGGCTATCCTTTATGGAAACTATCCAAACTGTGATGAATAGAATGGATATTTTGAGCTATTAACTTAAGAATGGGAAACTAGGTGGCCCAATGTATAGTGTGTTGGGCTTGGAATCAGTAAGATTTTATCTTCATAAGTTCAAATCTAGCCTCAGACACTTACTAGCTGTGAGACCCTGATTACCTCAGTTTCCTCATCTATCAAATGAACTGGAGAAGAAAATGACAAATCACTATAGTATCTTTGCAAAGAAAATTTTAAAATGGGGTCATTATTGAAATGATTCAACAACAAAAGCTAAGAGTAGAGGTAGAGGGGATGTAGAATGGGGATGCCTTCTCCTCTCTCTCCATCCCCTTTACTAACTTTAGTTATGTCAGTGACTTCCTCCATCCCTTGTCTCCCATCCTACCTCCCAGACCAGTCCTGAGTTGTGATAAGAAGCAGAAGCAAAAGATTTGGTAAGGAAAAGAATGAACCCAGAATGAGAAGAGATAGAAAACATAGGAGAGCAAGAAAATCCCAAGCAATTGTAGCTAGGATAGAAGGGAAATGGTTGTGCCTGCCCATATTTTCAGGGTTGCAAAGGACATATATAAATTGGGTGTTGCTAGATCATTAATTGTCTGCATTATTATAATATAGTATTTCTATATTTTAAAAAATGGTGAAAGGCATGTATAAATATAGGAAGGATTTTAGTAGAAATGGGAACAACCTTTTGTTAGGATGGAAACACCCTTTGCTGATATCAAATCAGTCGAGTTACTTGAAGCACAGAAAGGTTAAGGGAAAAACTCAGGGACTCACCCTTTAGGTGGAAGAGGGAAGAAACAAATATTTGTAAAATAGTATGAAGTATTTATTATGCTAAGAACTTTTTGAATATTATCTTTATTATTTAATACTAAGTCATAGGATCATAGATTTTATAGTAGGAAGGGTCCTTAGAAGCCATCAAATATAACCCCATCATTTTACCGATGAGAAAATTGAACCCATTAAAGTTTAAATGACTTTTCTAGAGCCATAGTTCATAAGAATATGAGGCAAAACTGAACCCCATTCATTCTGACTCAGAGCCCTGTACTTTACTCATCACCACAGGCTGTATCTAGTGTGTGATCCCAAGAGAAATTGAATGTGTATGAAAACAAAGGGAGACAGATGGACAGCTTACATTGGTCATGTAGTGAGTGTGAGGGGCAACAGATGGACAGTCCAAGTTTGATTCTAGCCCTCATGAAATGCAAAAAAACTTAAAGGAAGTCCTCCAGTACTTTAGATACTGTGTAGCATGTATGGGATGATAGCAACAAGGAATGCACAGGATAAAAAAAGTATAGCCAGATTTGTCTACTCCGATAGAAGTAGGAGGACTATCTACATTGATGGGATCCTGGGTCTCATAGTACATTCTAACAGATTTCATAAATCTTCAAAGATTGCCTGACCATTTTCTGTGAATTATCCCATTGGATACTGATAGTGATGGCTGCTCTTTTTTACAGATCTCCCACAGTCAAAGCAGCTGGTTTTTTAAAACCAAATAACTTCTGCCTCAATAGATGTTAACAGAGACAGAAGACAATAATTCCCTCTTTTAAAAACACATGATGTGCATCTAATATGTACCAAATTGCCATGAATATAAGGATAATTGAATTCAGGGAGAATTTATTTAGAATCTATAATGTACAAGGTTTATTAAAACTTTCATGCACTTATTAAAAATATTATCAAATGGCATCTAAGTCTCTGGACCTATAGTCAAAAAATTTGACTTGGAATCCCAGCTCTGATATGTACTCGTTTTATGACATGAAAGGAGTTATTAGCCTCTCTGCAGCTTTGTTTTGGAATAATAACATAGGGTAATTGTGAGAAAGACAATTTGTAAGTCTTAAAGACTGGAGATGCAGAATGAGACACATTTTAAGTCACAGTCATTGTGTGGATTTGATTTGCTACAGAAGAGAGTTTTGGTTTGGGGTTTTTTTTTGGTTTAAAAATGGGAAAATTTGGGAGGAAGAAGAGAATAGTGTTAGTGATATCACAAGAAAGAAGAAAAGAAATAAAATTTAAAAATCATCTCTTTTAAACACATTTTACATGTTGTTTTGCTAGTAGATACTATACATTTTCTTCTATTTTTAATCTTTTGATTTTGTTTAAATATTTCTTGTTTCATGGAATCATTGAGTTCTGTTTGCTCCATTTTATTTTTTAGGGATTCAATAACTTGTGTAAGGTTTTATTTGTTCCACATATTCATCTCCAGCTTCCTGCACAGACCTCCTTTTACTGATGCTCATTACTGAATTGGTCTTCTGTTGTGGCTCCCAATGATCCTATAAGAGTGTGGCTTCATTTTCCTGATTCCAGTTCATCTTTCTATTCTTACAAGCCTGGACCAGAATCTGACTTCAGGTGTTTGAGTATGAGAATTGGCACTGTTTTGTGGCATCTCTATTCAGAGAGCTAGCTGGCTTCAGCTCTGTGAGAACCTAAGAGGGATTTCTCTCTCTGCCTTTTCTGGCTTTTGTCTTATTTCCTAGAATTCAAACTAGCTTTCTGATGTCACCTTTCTACCAGCCTATACTATCTTTTGGTTATCTTTTTATGCAGTTTTAGACTGGGAAAATAATCTTACTTCTATTTCTGTTTTTTTTTTTTTTTTAACCATGGTCTTTCTGGATTCCTTTTCAGATGTTTGCTGGCCTTATCCTTGATTTTACACAATTTCCATCTTAACCAAAAGTGTTCAGTGAGGCACTTTGAGAAAGAATTATAATTAAAATAAATTTTGAAAAAAGGATGCTAGGAAGAGAAGATGGGCTGGTCATATGTTAAGAATAAGGGATGATGAGTGGCATAAATATATATTATTGAAAGGAATTTCCAAATCAACTATATCACAGATCTATTTAATATTTCTAGTATTTCATTGTTGGTGGAACTGTGAATGGATCCAACCATTCTGGAGAGCAATTTGGAGCTACGCTCAAAAAGTTATCAAACTGTGCGTTTCCTTTGACCCAGCAGTGTTTCTACTGGGCCTATATCCCAAAGAGATCTTAGAGGAGGGAAAGGGACCCACATGTGCAAGAATGTTTGTGGCAGCCCTTTTTGTAGTGGCTAGAAACTGGAAACTGAAGGGATGCCCATCAATTGGAGAATGGCTGAATAAATTATGGCATATGAATATTATGGAATATTATTGTTCTGTAAAAAACGACCAGCAGGATGATTTCAGAGAGGCCTGGAGACTTGCATGAACTGATGCTGAGTGAAATGAGCAGAACCATGAGATCATTATACACAGCAACAACAGTATTACATGATGATCAATTCTGATGGACATGGCTCTCTGCAACAAAAAATTGTCTCAAACCAGTTCTAATTGTTCACTGAAGAAAACCATATACACCCAGAGAGAGGGATATGAAATATGGACCACAACGTAACATTTTCATGATCTCTATTGACATTTGCTTGCATTGTGTTGCCTTTCTCTGATTTTCTTTTTTTTCTTGTAGATAGGATTTTTCTTGCACAACTTGTCAAGTATTTCAACATTATTAACATGTAGTGGACTTCCTGCCATCTAGGGGAGGGGAGGGGACTGGGGGTAAAATTTGTAATGGAAAGCTTTGTAAAGATCAATGCTGGGGAACTACCCATACATATGTTATACAAATAAAAAGTTTTAATAAAAAATATATTTCTAGTATTTGATTATATCCAGTGCTTAGGAGGAAGTAGACAATAATTTCTTGTTGATTAGCTAATTGACCAATCAAATGTCCTAAGGAAACACAAATGCTATACAAGGCATTTATTGACTGTCTTCCCACATGTGGAGCAATCAGAGCCATGTAAAACAATACCAGAATGAACAGTGGGGTGAAATACAAGGTTACAATGAATGACTGAAAGCTTCTTGATATCCACCTCTACATTCTCTCAGATGCACAAAAATGCATACTATATATATAGAGAGAGATATATATATATACATATATATATGTGTGTGTATACATGTATACATATACATGTATATGTATTCACATATATACATATGTATATATATATATATATTCACACACACACACATATATATATATATATATATATATATATAAATGGGTCAATATAAAATGAGTCATTTTAACCAAAGAACAGTAGCACTGAAAGCAGTGCAGACCTGATTTATATTTTAACTATATGCAAATAGAGATCTCAGTGCAAACAGGTAGCCCATCTTATCTTTTTCACATGTTTGCATCAAATATATACTTGGTATATAGACAAACCATTTTCACAAAAATATTACAGATATGAAAAAGTAGGTAGATAAGTCAGTAGTTCCTAGTGAATTTTTTATTAATGCTCCAATTAATAAGTATTTTTAAAGTCCCTACTATGTACCAATTTCTATGTTAGGTGCTGAGAATGTAGGTACAAAGAATGAACCAAGCTCTACTCACAATGAATTTAATTCTAATTGGGGAGACAAGAAGAACATATAAAAATATATATACTGCATGGTCTACATTCTTTTGAAATCTTATCTATCTTTTTTGTTATTGTAATAACTGATCATTTAAAAATTATGTTATTTCTTGCATGGATTTTTGAAAGTATTTTGTTAGGTCAAGCTGTTTTTCCTTCTTATTAGATGTTATTGACATTTTCTTATATACAATATTGGGTATTCAGATAGTAGGATCTAAAAGTAGCCATCTACTCTTATTACCAAATGACAATAGATAATTAGAGAAATATTAGAAATTCTATTCTATTTTATGCTCATCTGAAGTTCTCTTTTCAGCTTAATTTTTAGTTTATTAATTTTAATTAATTAAAAATAATTAATTATTTTTCAGTTTAAAATTCTCTTTCCCTTCCCCAGACCCATCAAAAAGGCAAGAAATCTAATGTTCATTATACATACAAAATATTTCCACATTTTTCATGTTTTTTAAAAAAAATAAAGCAAGAAAAATGAAGAAAAAATGCCTCTATTTGACTTTAGTAATGAATTCTATCTAGTTGAGTTAACTTAATTATGTCTTAGGTCAGACTTTGTGAAAGCTCTTTTCTCCCCTTAGTTTCTTTTCTCTGTTTTGTCAGGTGATGCTGGTCCTACCAAAAACAACAAAATTTTAGAAAAGTGGACAGAAATGGGCAAGTGACTAGACTAAAAAAGTGACTTTCTGTTGTCAACAGAGTTGAACCTTACAAGTTTTAAAACTGACCTTTTTTTTTTTTTTTGAAGGCAGTACCATTAGTGATTCTCAACTCTGACCAAAAACTTGGGGTATAGGAAGTATGATTTTTGTCTTCATTTATCAAATGAAACTAAGGAAAAGAGTTTTTCAGATTCTAGGAAGGTAGATTGCCAGAAATAACCATCCTGGAAGAAGTTGGAAGAACACAGGGAAAGAGCACACAGTACTTTTGTTTTCTTTCAGGAGTTTTCAGTCTTTTTTTACAATCTAATTGAGAGACCGCATTGCCATTTTGGTCTCTCCCTTCTGGCAGCTTTTTGTATTTCTCTTTTCTCTCTTTTGGCCTTAACTCTCTTGGGAAATGAAAAGAGCTCTTAGAAACAGCATTTTCCTTTATTTATCTGGAACCATTACAATTGTTTGTTTTTTATTTATTTCTTTTTCTTGATGCTATCTTTCTTTTCTAATAGAGTTGCAGCCAACACCAAGATTGGCAATTTCATTTTTTTATTTTTTATTTTTTTGCAGGAATGTCTGGGTGTCTGTGCCTTTTGTGTTATTGCTAAGAACTATCTCTTAAATTTAGAGTAGCCATTTTTTATAATTTGCTTCTTTGTATTAAATTATATAGTTTCTCCCAAACTGTGCTCTTACTAGTACATTTCTCAAAGTTTTATTGAGGTAAAATCAGTCAATCCTCTGCTTAACAACTACTTACTAATGATTGATTCTAAGAGCTGCTATCTGGAAAAGGAAGTCACTTTTACTCCTGATTTTTATTTTCCTTAAAACCTAAAAAATATATTTTGAGAGAAATAGTGAAATAATGTTAAGCACAGAAGGAATACAGTAGCTTTTCTTTAGCTTACATCATAAGGTCGTCAAATTTGGGAATTTTTTTTTTACCATTCATTATATTTGAGGAATATATTAATTTAACTGAACATGCTCATGTTCCATGTTCTCTTCCATAAAACATCCATTTTTTTTTTTGTTGGCATTTAGCCTTTTAAGTAAAGTCTGTTAATATGTGTGTGAGTAAGAGAGAGACAAAGACAAACACAGACACACACATACAGATGGAGAGTGATGGAGAGAGAGACAGAGACAGAGAGAGACAGAGAGAGGAGGAAAGAGGGAGACGGAGCGGGAGAGATCCGTTTTCTATGTTATCTGGATGATTCATTAGCCAGTGTGGCACAGCATAACATGAGGCTTAAAGACTGCTGCTTGGACTTGTCCTCCTGTTGTTAGGGTCACTATTTGATGGTCTGTGTTATTTGACTTATATAAAACAAGTTGGTAGTCACAGTCCAATTCCTAATGGAATGATGTTTATTTATGTTACAGTTGGCACTTATAGGCACTCTCAGTGTAGATGCCAAGAAAAGTACGTCAATAGAACCTAAATTAATCTTATAATCCTAAAGATATTCCTTTTAGGTGGGGATTGAGGCCAATTAGTGGCACCATGCACTGGAGTGGGCACTGCCACTGCCATATTTCTTTTACCTGGTCTGTGGATTGAAATGTTTATCAAGACCTAAAATATCTGAAAAGAAAATTCTGGGAAGACAGATTCCAAATAACTATGTCTGTTACCAACAAGCATTTATTAATCACTTAAGGTGTGTCAGACATTGCTAAATGCTGGGGATACAAAGAAGGTCAAAAGGCAGTCCCTGCCCTGGAGGGGTTTGCAATCTAATGAAGGAGACAATATGCAAACAAGCAATAAGGGGGCCATATTAGAGATAATTTCAAAGGGAGACACTAAGATTAGTACTAGAAAAGGTTCTTTGCAGAAAGTGGGACTTCAGCAGAGACTTGAAGGAAGGGCAATTGGACAAATTAAATTTTAGCTTTGTATGCTACAAAATTTTAATCATATATGCTAACCCTGTAGCTTTCCTATAATAAGTCATAGTTGATTGCATGTATATGTATGTATGCAGGTATGATGTATATATCCTATCCATCTATTCTACCTACTTATCTATCTCTCTATCATTTATTCAATTCATCTCTCTCTGTCTCTTGACTTTCTATCTGTTGATTTTATTCTTTCTGTCTCTTCCCTTTTCTCTTTCTCTTTCTCTTGTAAATAGAATCATGCAATAATAGACTTTTAGAATGTGAAGGAACCTTGGAGATTTGGTCCTTCTCAATAAAGAGGTAAAGGAAAGTAAAAGGGAATGGGGGATATGAATACTGGAGTTTTTGCTTAAGTATTTTTCTTACAAGGGAAGTTTCAATTGGGATCCAATTATATCCCCAAATAGCCCATTTGTAGGAAAATGAATGACATTAGTAGAACAATTTTTAAAAGAATTAATAATTAAGAAAAATGGGAAGTGACTGTAGAACTTCTTAATCCAATGCTACATTGGATTATATAAATATGTATATATATTATAATATTATATATAAAATATATAAAAAACATTATATAAATAAGGAAAATGAGACCTGGAGAGGTTAATTGATGTCCAAGGCCCCATAGTGCTGCAATTTTCTGCCACCATAAGAAAAGGAGAAAGAAAAGTGATTGAATGATATTGGAATTCTCCTTGCAGGCATATTAATAAAATCTATTGGCCTAAAATATATCAATATCTGGTTCTGTTCTCACTGATGATGTATGTGATGACTGTGCCAAAAAGGCACAGGACTACTGCAATAGTAGACTTTTTTCCCCCCCCCATTTTCCTATTTTCATTAGCACTTCTACTTACCCTCTGCCTCATTTCTTTTTATCCTGATCTAATTTCTTTTTTATAGCCTTTTACCTGTGGCCCATTTCTACTTAATATCGAAAGGCAAGTGAAAAAAAGAGAAAGGAACCTTAAACTTAATGAACTTTGGACTCCTCTAAATAATAGCTTTCTCTAGCAATGCAAACCAATCTGCTGGTTGAAAGCCCTGTGCCCATAACTTTGCCTCCAACTAAAATGTCGCTGTGGCCAGAGGCAGAAAAGAGTATCAGCTGATTTACAGAAAATTTTATTTTTGCTCTTGTGCCTGAAAATCAAACAGCTCCAAATGGACCAAAAGCAGGAAGAATGCTTTCATGTTTCTTTAAACTTCAAATTGGCTCCTTCCTACCAGGATGAGAGGTCTGGAGCTGTAAGGGTTCTCGGTCAACTCATCCACCCTGCTGATTTAACAGAAAGGAAACCGAGGCCCAGTAAGTTGTGATTTGCCTAAGGCCATAAAAGAAGTTAAGTAAATTTAAATTCAGATCCTTTGGCCCAAGCCAGAACTCCTTCCCTCCTCTCCACTGTCCTATAAGTAACGTCTTTCTGCTAAGCTGCCCCTCTTGTCTCATCTCAACCAAGATGAGACAAGCACAATATGGACTGTTACGGACTTTCCTCAAGGAAATGACCACTACTCCTTTCCAGCACCTGCAAATAGAAAAACAACTTTTAAAGAAAGAAAAAAGAATCCATAGTTGTAACAACAAAGTTTGTAATTGGACACTGGTACAGAGGCAAGAAAATCAATATCCTCAAATTAGTGAAGTGAGGCTACCTTGATGAAGTCTCCATGATGATGCACAGGAGGTCTTAGAAACAGGTGGTACTGACCCAATTTCAAGGGGAGAAAAATCTGAGACTCATGTAGAGAGCAACACTTTGGGTCAGATTGACCTGGGTCACAGATGCTCCAACTAGATCATAGATTTATAGGTGGAATCTAAGCATCAGTAACAAAGCAAAAAATAAAGCCATTTATGGCTAGGATACAACCACTGGCTCTTAGTAATTACTTAAGGAATCAAACCCCAAGAGTATTAATGTAGCAGTCGATTTGGTTCCCCTAGATGAAGTCTATAAAGTAGCTTGTACCTTTGAATTACTTTAAACCAGTGGTGATAATATGTTCTCACTCTTCAAAGGGATCTGATGTGGATATGCCTTAGATATTTTTCTGCCTGCCTCATTTGCTTATCAACCAGTCTCCCATAGAACCAGACCTTTAACCGGTGATAGTGGGGTCATTGTACTATTGAGAACTGCAAGCTGGACCCAGAGAATAGCTTGGCTTTATTAGCATGCTGTTGATAGGGAGGCCCCATCTTCCTCACTATCTCTCCATGACTGAGCTCAACTGTTTAGGAAATGCTAAAGATTCTTAGCCTCTGAATATATGTTTCATGTCCCTCAATAATTTCAATGGTTTCTGAAAATACAGGTTTTAAAAAACTAAATGGATTTGAATGCAATCATTTCATTCTCAAAGTTTATTTGCTAAGTAAAACAGAACAAATTAAAAGTGGCAAGTTATTTTGAAAAGGCACTCTGATGACAAATAGTGGGGTCATAGAGTCAAGAAGCTGTTGTTATGTTCATGACGCTATTTGGGCAAAGATAATTTGAGTGGTTTGACATTTCCTTCTCCAGCTCGTTACACAGATGAGAAAACCGAGGCAAATAGGATTAAGTGATTTGCTCATGGTCACACAGCTAGAAAGCATCTAAGACTAGATTTGAACTCAGGCCTTCCATTGTGCCACCTAGATGCCCTAGTCAAGAAGTCTTGGGTTTATAACCTGCCTCTGATATTTTCTACCCATGTGGTCTTAGCCAACTCACTTAACCTCTATGAATCTCAGTTTCTCATCTATAAACTAGTGTTATACAGAGACAGTATAAATGTTATAGTGTTGGGGTATAGCTTATTCAACAGTGATTGTAAATAATTTTCTTTATTAATAACTGGCATTTTTGGAATGCCACTTTTGGGTTTCAACTGCTGTATTGTTTTCTTGTAATTGTTTATATGTGTGTGTGTGTGTGTGTGTGTGCGTGTGTGATATAAGCTAAGAATGTTTTGCATAGCATACACATGTGTAAGTATTCTTTAAATACTGTCATATTTTAGTACTTAATAAGTTATATCTTCTGATTTAAAAGATTAGACTAAAATTATGTCTGAGAAGAAGCTAATAAAATGTTTTGCTAGTAGTTTATTTGCCACCATGAAACATTTGAGTCAATAATTATGGGTCATTTATGCCTCTAATATCATCCAATTTCTCAAAGGAATTGAGTTTCAATTACTTTTGTCCATTTAAATATACTGACATTCTTTTTGTTAAAAGTATATAGGATAGCTGTACCAGCTGGCTAAGAAATAGAGTAATCTATCAGTGGAATAACTTGGGTTCACAGGACAAAATAGTCAATGACTATAGTAATCTAGTGTTTGACAAACCATTCTGGAAAGCAATTTGGAACTATGCTCAAAAAAGTTATCAAACTGTGCATACCCTTTGATCCAGCGGTGTTTCTATCGAATTGGGCCTATATCCCAAAGAGATGTTAAAGGAGGGAAAGGACCCCACATGTGCAAAAATGTTTGTGGCAGCCCTTTTTGTAGTGACTAGAAACTGGAAATTGAAAGGATGCCCATCAATTGGAGAATGGCTGAATAAATTATGGTATATGAATGCTATGGAATATTATTGTTCTGTAAGAAACAACCAGCAGGATGATTTCAGTGAGGCCTGGAGAGATTTGCATGAACTGATGCTGAGTGAAATGAGCAGAACCAGGAGATCATTATATACAGCAACAACAATACTATATGACAATCAATTCTGATGGACATGGCTCTCTTCAACAATGAGATGTTTCAAACCAGTTCCAATTGTTCAGTCATGAAGACAGCCATTTACACCCAGAGAGAGGACTGTGAGAACTGAGTATGGTTCACAACATAGCATTTTCACTCTTTTTGTTGTTGTTTGCTTGCATTTTATTTTGATTCTTTTTTTTTAATTGGTTTGATTGGATTTTTCTTGTGTGACACAATAATTGTATAAATATGAATGCATATATTGGATTTAACATATATTTCTACCAAAAAAAATTCACAATTGGAAAAAAAAAAGGTATATAGGCTTTCAAAAAAAAATAATAATGCTATAATGGGTATTTGGTGCTTGTGAAGGCCTTATCAACTTTCTCAGTTGATACAACTCTCCCCAGCATTAACACTATCATTCAGTACTTTTCTCTCCTCCTTTCTTCTTAGGGTAGCAGTATATTACACAGCCATGTAATTTTGGGCATAAATTAACATAAATTGTATTAAATAATTCTAAAGTCAGAGGTCTGATAACCAGTGGTGAATGGGAGTCTCTATGATTGTCTGCAGAGGCATTCAGAAGATCTTAGTGGCTATCTGACCAGTCTCGTGGGGCTTGGATCCTTATTGACTGTTTCCCCCTGTCCATCTTTGCTCCTTGGGCCTCTGATGCTGGGTTAGATGAAAGATCTAGTCTCTACTCTGGATATCCGGGTTTCTGAGTCTCAGTCTTGACCTTGAGAAGCTCACAAGTTTGGAAACACTACTCCCTTTTCCTTCTACAGATAGGAGCCTTCCTCCCCACCACAAACATCTCAGAGGCTAGTTTGGGAGGGCCACGTGACCTCTCACTTTACCACATGATTCATCATTGGGTAAGTTATTGAACAACAAACAGAGAATCTGAAAGGACTGAGCCCAGAACCATGAGAGAAACTCATTACAACCTCTGGGAAGTGCCTGCAGACAACCAAAGAGCTTTCCATTCACCAAATGGTTAGCAACCAGAATCAGGAACAAAATGTCTATGTATGTTCTATAATGTCTCCAAGATATTGCCCTTACACATCATCAAGACTCTCCTGTAAGTAAGCTGCTTAGATTCATCTGTGGTATAAACTGATTGGATTATCTCATGCATAAGGAAGCTCTGAGATAAGTATGCAAAACATGATGGAAACTTTAAAGGTCTATGGAAGGGGGGGGGGGTATGGTACTGTACAAAAGGAGCTAAATTTGGAGTCACAGGACATCATCTTTGCCAACAAAAAAGGTTTCCCTTCTGGCCTTTTTGTATTTCTGTAAATGATGTCACTGTTCTCCTTGGCATCAGAATAGAAACATTGGACTTTACCAAAACTAATCAACTAACAGTATACATTGATTTCTATTTTGACTGTACTACTACTACTATCACTACCAAGCCCTCTATTCCTCCTCCTCCTCCTGATAGCTCATATTTATATGGTGCCAGGTTCTGTTCTAAGTGCTTTATAATTATTATCTCATTTGATACTCATAACAACCTTTGGGAGGTAACTATTATTATTGTCTCCATTTTATGGAAGAAGAAATAGAGGCTGAGAAAGATTAAATGACTTGCCCAAGGACATGCAGTTAGGAAAAATACCTGAAATGGAATTTAGCTCAGGTCTTTCTGATTTATAGTCTAGTGCTCTTATCCACTAATCAGTACTTGTCTATCATCATTCATTCATTAATTTATTTGTCTTTACATGTGTGAATTCATTTAATCATTCATTCATGTATTCATTTATTTATTTGTGTTTACATGATGGATTCATTCATTCATTCATGTATTAATTCATGTCTTCATTTATTTGTGCTTACATATGTAGATTAATTCATTTAATCATTCATTCATTTGTATTTACATACATGGATTCATTTAACCATTTATTTGTGCTTACATATGTGAATTCATTCATTCATTTGTTTGTTTACACTTACTTGTATTCTTAAAGCTGCTTACATAATATAACCACCACTAGCTTGAGCTTCCTCATACACATATGATTTCCTATTTGTGGTCTATTGCATTGTTTTGATTTTGGTCACCATTTTATCTTAAAGAAAGCAATGCCTTCTGTAGGCTAGAGTAAAGAATTGGAAATCATGCCCAGTACTGGGAAGAATGGTTTGCACTCACAATATTATTGTTGTTTTTGTTATTATTATCTCATCATTCTTCAAGAAAACTATATTTTACTGATGTGATATTTAAAAAGGGGAGTGGGGAGGCAGCTAGGTGGTGCAGTGGATAGAGTACCAGCCCTGAAGTCAAGAAGACTTGAGTTCAAATCTAGTCTCAGACACTTAACACTTCTTGTGACCTTGGGCAAGTCACAACCCCAATTGCCTCAGCAAAAAAAAAAAAAAAAAATTAAAATAAAAAGGGGGAGGAAGTCATAGATGAACGATAGAATCTCAGATCACAGCGACTGATCAGAACCTAATAAATAGAATTTAAGAAAATGTAGTCTCAGACTTTCTACCAAAGGATTTACTATAAAATTGACTCTTTATCTGATAATTTATGAGCATTAACATTGCTATTCATAGATTTCTGAAGCATATTCAAGTGTGGTTTTCCTGTATTCTAGTGATGTTTGTGGTCCCTAAAAGCTTTTCACTATTTTCCCATAAGCATGGTTTTCTTGCTGGTGTAATACTTCTATTACCAATGGCTCCATTCAGCCTTTTTCCTTAATCTCTCTGAATAGTCTTATTTCCATCCTTTCTCCATCTTTGATAAAAATACTTATTGAGATTAGTGAAAAGTTAGAATCAATTTAGGGAAAGCTCTTGGAGATATCTTTCTTTTTTAATTTTCTCTCAATGGCCGTGGTGATACGGCCTCTGAAGAATGGAACAAAATTTAAGACTTTTTTTTTTTTTTGTAAATTTGTTCAATGCATTAATCATTTGCAATCTTTGGGGAAAAAAAAACTGTATGTGAGGGAGGGTCAGTGGCTAAGGTGAATTTAAACACATCTTTATAATAGTTTATTTCAGAAATAAAACAAAGATGTTGTAAACCTTAGGTTGCAAAAATTCTAAGCACTACTTTTTCAGATATAATAGGTAAAGGTAATACAGATATAGATGAATTGTCTTTAAAGGTGAAGTCACCTTCAGTTATTCACTTTCCTTAGTAAATTAAATTATAGACATTATTATTATTTGACCAAAGATGGGAGTTATACTCAGTTCCACATAGTCTATAAAGCAGTGGCACTGCTTCATGCAAGGTACTCTATCTCCTAGATGGGGTATTTTCACTAGCTGTTCCCCATACCTCCCTCATGTTTCCTGCTGAATTTCTTGGCTTCCTTAAAGTCTAAGCTAAAGTCCTACTTTCAGCAAAAGCAGCTCTCAGTTTTTCTTAATATTTATTCCTTTCCTCTGAGATTATCTCCCAATTTTTCCTTTCCCTACCTTATTTGTACATAGTTGTTTATTATCTCCCCTATTAAATTGTAAACAAGGGTAGGGACTGCTTTTACTTCTTTTTGCATCTCCAGCACTTAGTACAATGTCTGGAACATTGTGAGTGTTTAATAAATACTTGTTGATAATTTTTAAATAGAGGAATATGTTACTTGAGCTAAGAATTGTTCCAAGTTCTTAGATGTCACCATCTAATGCTTTTCTTGCATTTGTGATGCTTACTAAACTCTATAATAAAATAAATTACAGCTGTCCTCCATCAGTGATTAGCTTTTCATATCCAACTTAAGGGAAATTATTCATTTTAATGATTCATTGCATCAAAAAATGAGACATTTGAAATAAATGCAGTATTTTAAAATCTCCAGTCTCCCATGAGTCTTTTGCTAGCCCAATAAATTGTATCCTTTATTTCTATTGTTAGGTCTTACTTCACTTGGGAGCATAAGGATACTACTCAGAAGTCTAGAATTACCCGAGGACAGGAATATAAATAATGAGAAATGTTATAAATATTTTGTTCACCCTTACAATTAAAAGAGAAAACATTGTTACTGGTTTCTCTTCTTGAAGTTTCTCTCCTTGCCCAAATTATTCAGCCAACAATAGCAAAATAGAGGTCCCAATTTCCTTTCCACTATAATGTTTGAATGGAACAAATGTTTTCCATGTTGGCACCTATTAGGAAGAACCACAATGAGAATGATGGTAAATAGAGTTCTTTAAAGCATCCCTTTCAGAAAGTCGAGTCTAAACCTAGTGGTGGTCCCTGAAAAATCTAAGAGGTGAAGAGAAATGATTTTTGTATCTCTTTGATGAATCTTTCTATCTGATGGCAGGATCATAGATTTAGCAATGGAAGGGAATTGGAGATCATCCCCTTCATTTTACAAGCATTTCATGTATAGAAAAAGGAATTGAAAACTAGAAAGGTTAATAAACTTTTCCCCTTTGTGTGGTTCAAATTTTCCCCCAAAGGAGACAAAGCTATTTTGTCAGAGTCAGGTGGGGCAAGATTTAAACCTTTGATAAATTGATAACTTGCTTGTATTTATGTGCTTTCCCAATAATCTAAGGACATTAAAAGATTACCTTTAAGATATGATAGGTTTTAACCTGTTGACCAGATGTTTTTCCATGCAGGTTTGAGTTTACTAAAGCTATGAGTTATTGTGTCCTTGTTGAATATCCTTGCTATGTTAGGGCTAAATATACCTTCTTTTGTTAGCTATACAAAGACCCATGAGTGTCTCATTTCTTTCCAATATTCAAATCTGAATAAACAGGATAATCAGCATCAGCCCTGCCCCTAATAATAACAAAGAATGTGGCCTAAGGACTTTGATTTTATATATATATATATATATATATATATATATATATATACATATACACACTGACTTGTGGATTTGACTGTTTGATTTTAATTTGATGTTTATGGGGGGGGGGAGTATTTTCAATGCATACAATCAAAGGAATGGCTTAATAATGGACAGTTAGGAAACATCATTGGCCATCTTGGGAAGAGTGGGAATTTGCTCTGGAGAAGAAAAAAAAAACAAACCCTTTCTACTCCTTCACTCTTTTACTAGCTGAATCAAACAAGAATTTATTAAGCATTTTTTCCCTAGTCACTTCCATCATATCTGACTGTTTGTGAACTCACTTGAGGTTTTCTTGGCAGAGATACTGGAGTGATTTGCCATTTTACTTCTCCAGCTCATATTACAGGGGAGGAACTGAGGTAAACAGTGACTTGTCCAGGGTCACACAGATAGGAAGTGTCTGAGGCTAAATTTGAAGTTTTCCTGACTCCAGGCCTGGGAGTCCACTTTCCTACTTCATTGCCAGCTACTGTGCTACACACTGGGGAAACAAAGATATAAATTAAATAATGAGTTACATGTAAGTGAATTTAATATGAATGAATTAAAAATCAAGATAGGAGGCACAAAAAAGAATTTTTTTAATTTAAGGAAAAACAGAATTTTCAAATAAAAATCTTTTTAAAAGTCTAGTTCTTTTGGCTGATTTAAGAGGGATGATTTTTCTGGAGAAAAAGTAAAATGAATGAAGAAAACTTGCTTCTGGTAAATTCTCATTGATTTGGCAGGTCTTTTCATGTCCATGGTCAACTGAGAAGGAACTCATTCACAAATGATGGATCAGCAGCGAAACTAAATATCTTTGCTACCAGGTTACTATCTCAGTGGGCATTAGTGCTTGCCTATACATGAAGAATGAGAGGAGGCAGAGTTAAGTACATACACCTCAATGTAAAGTTTTCTTTTGTCTAGCCAAGGCTTTTTCTGTAACTGTAAGCAAATTACTTAACCTATCAAAGTCTCTAACATTTCATAGAATGGGAATGATAATGACAGCTTTCTTCATTTTAGAAATGCCTAGAAACTTATTAATTTTGGATTAGCTAGAATATCTAACTCAAGGTCATGTCAACATAGTTATATAGATGTTATTTCATATCAAATGAGATATGTGTAAAGCTTTTCAAACCTTGTGCTATTGTCGTTTTGCCAGTTAGTTGTGTTTGATTTTTTTAAAAACTTATTGGGATTTTCATGGCAAAGATACTAGACTGATTTTTTTCTCCTTCAGTTCATTTTAAAATGAGGAACTGAGGCAAAAAGGGTTAAGTGACTTGCCCAGGATCACACAGCTTAATTTCTGAAGTCAAATTTGAATTCAGGTCCTTCTGACTCTAGGGCTGGTACCCTATTCCCTGTACCACCTAAGTGTCCCTTGCAAACCTTACACAACTCTCTGTTGTTGTTATCATTTTGTATTATATAGCAACCTATTAAATATTATTTGACCTTTTTTATCATTGCCATGGAAATAGGTAGTATTGTCAGTGAGACAAGAACACATATATAACTTGTGTTGAAAATACCTTTCAAAAGACTTGAGGTGTCTAAAAATAATTGACTTGCAGAATTTATATTAATCTCTTTGTATCTCAAAGAGTGCTTTGCTTTGTAACTCATAAAAGTGCTTTTAAAAATGTTACTGATGTTTTTTATTTATATATCTGAATATAGATTACCATCCTTTCCCCCTCCCAGTCATGTTGAACCCTTTCTTAAAAAAGAAAAAAAAATTAAGGGAGACCAAATGATTCAGAGACTGTATCTGACAATATATGTGCATTCTGCCCCTTTATTTTCCTGCTTCTCTGTCAAGAGGATCATAAGGTCATAGGTGCCATCTTTTCTCCAGAACCAAGATTATTAAACTTACTGGGATGTTAACTTCCTTTTAATGCTCCTTCCCTTTATTGAATATGTTTTATCTCTTAATATTAGGTATTAGAGTTACCTGCTTAGGTCACATCCTCTTATAAAATGCCAGTTTCATGGAGACAGGGCCTTTGTTTTATCTAAACACAGTTATCTCCTTCAGCAACACTGTCTACAGTAAGTACTTAATTTGTTACATTGTACAAAATTGCATTGTACTGTGTTGTGTTATTTTACATTTTATTACTATTTTCTCCTCCTGGATAGTCTGATCTTCTTCTGGTTTTTATTATACTATAAAGGTAAGAAATGAAAATATCTCCATGTGGTGGAAACACTCATAATTCTCCCCAGCTTCCATGAAAACCCAAAATACACACATAAGGATACTTTTAGACACCTGCTGTCTGATTTCCTTTTGGCTCACTTTGATTTCTTTAATGTACTACCCATGGGGCCAGGGCTTATTCTCATGGCTTACATAAATTATGTATTGCAAGTGTTACAGTATTTAGAAATCCAAGTACTCTGTCCACTGTGACTCTTCTTACATAGTCTTCTAAACACAGACATTAATGTTAAAATAAAGCAGTTTTGTGCTTCTTATTTATCAGAAAATGAATCATGTTTCCTTTCCATCCTCCTCCACCCTTCTTTAGCCTATAGAAGTGGTTTTTGACTCAAGAGATAGTTAAAGAAAAAACAAGCTAATTCATTTCTTATCCAAAAGTCCTCTTTCTCTTTGAAAGCTGAAGATTTCCTTCTGTACCATTTTTGATGGCAAAAATCACTTTCTTGTCTCATTAACACTTTGAGTCCTAGTCAATAAATCATTTAAATAATAAGTGCATGTTAAACAGATCTTTTGTGTTTAGGACTGTGTTAGAAACTGAGGGTGGTAACATAAGAATATTTCTCTGCCTTCAAGACAATTTCACTGGGGAGACAAAATATACACAACCATACCTGTGAAACATACAAAAGGTGATAATATTGAATTTCCTGGAGCTTCAGGAGAAGGTTGTATTACTAATATCACTGAGCTTGGATTGTAGTGTTTTATTTTTCCAAAACCTTAAAGTGATCACATTCAACATAAATGTTGGAACTAGGCTACAAAACAAGGCTACTACTCTGACTTTACAGTCTGTACTTTTAAAACATATGCCAACATGTTCCTTTCCCCCTCCAGTCCTCCTACATAGCCCAGATGGCGTCAATCCTGCTCTCTCTCAAAGTTCTGTTCTCCTCTTTTACTTTTGCATTTCAAACATCTCCTTCCTGGGTGCGGATTGTGAGGAGCTGAGGTACCCTGGTAATAAACCCAACTTGAGACACAGGTGTTCATATATTCCAAAATATAATCAGCTTGAACATGCTGACTTTGTTCTTTTCACATCATCTAATGTCGACATGACAGCACCTGCAGTTTATGACACAGTAGATTGGGCAGGGCTGGTTTTAATCTCCTTTGAAAAGCAGTTTTAGGAAGTCTCTCCAGGAAGACAATACACGTATTTTTCCCATTGCTCTAATTGTCTGAGGTCTCTCTGGTGTCCCTACCTGACTGCCTGTACCATTCTTGTATCATCTTGACTTTATTTTGGCAATGGATCCAAAAAAAAAAAAAAAAGATTAAAGCAACCTTGCAGTCACTATTAAGTTTTCAACTCAATGACTGAAAAGTAATACAAATGTGTAACATGCTTTGGAGTATTGTGGAAAGAATGTTAAATGTGTAGGTCAGAGGACCCTCAGTTCTAATAAAGACTCTCACTTTGTGCCTTACATAACTGTGGAGAAACTTAATCTCTGATCCTCAGTTTCCTAAAGGGATTGGACTAGATGACATCTAACTTTCACAAAGATGCTGAAGGCAGCTCTAATCAACTTTTGGGAACCAATTTTTTCCTTCCTACCTACCCCCCCCTTCTTCTTCTCCCTCTTTCTTCTTCCTCTTTCTCTGTCCCTCCCTCCCCCCTTCCTTCCTTCCTCCCATCCTTCCTCCCTCCCTCCCTTCCTCCCTCCCTTCCTTCCACTCTTCCTTCCTTCCTTCCTTCCTTCCTTCCTTCCTTCCTTCCTTCCTTCCTTCCTTCCTTCCTTCCTTCCTTCTTTCCTTCCTTCCTTCCCTCTTCTCTTCCTCCTCCTCCTTTTTCTTCTTCTTCTCCTCTTTCTTTTCCTCCTCTTCTTCTTCCTCATTCCTCTCCTTTTCCTTCTCTTTCTTCTTTTTCTCTAATACAGAAATGTTTTGCATAACTGCACATGTATAGTTTATACTAAATTGTTGCCTTCTTGAAGGAGAATGGAGAGGAGGGAGGGAGAAAATTTGGCACTCAAAGTTTTAAAAAACAAATGTTAAATATTTTTGTTTACAGGTAATTGAGACATAAAAACCAAAAATACTGGACTATGCATACATTCCCTCTCCCCTCCCCCACCCTCCTCCGCCCCCAGAGGTTTGTTTGTTAAATACTACTAGCATACTCCTGACTCTGAGGTCTCTTCCAACTGTCTATAATTTTATGACGGTTCTTCCTGATAGATGGTAGACAACACATAAGGAATAAGGCATACTGCTAATGGCAGTATTGATTATTTTGCTTTGTAACAAGGGAACTCTCACCAAACGAGAGCAATATGGAAATTTTTATAATATAAAAAAATTAAAAATCCTTTTAAAATAAACTTTAAAAAATAAAAAACTTAATAATAAGTAAAA
This sequence comes from Myrmecobius fasciatus, assembly GCA_023553655.1. Lineage (NCBI taxonomy): Eukaryota > Metazoa > Chordata > Mammalia > Dasyuromorphia > Myrmecobiidae > Myrmecobius > Myrmecobius fasciatus. The sequence goes on along the minus strand of JAJPUD010007562.1, from coordinate 10,247 downwards.
TAAACTTAAATAAAACTTTAAAAAAAAAGAAAAAGGAAAACTTCTTTCATTGCTTCTTTGATCCAATAAAATGTAAGTTCCTTGAGGCAAAGACATTTTTTTCCCTGCTTTTTTTATCTTTGTAGACACATGCTTTCTGAATTGAGCTCAATCTGCCTTGGTCTCATTTGTCTTTGAGTATAAATTTTTATTTCTATCTATTTCTATTCAGGCACTTCCTCAAATTTCAGCTTGTCATATACAGAAGATCAGTGAGTTTTCCACAAATCAAGTTTGTTTTTACACCTTTTAAAGGAAAAAAAAATCCTCCTAAATAATAAATAACCCTTGTGTACTGAGTAGTATTTCTAGGACCAGGATTTGGATGGCAGAGGCTCACATTGCTTCTGCTCAAGAAAGGACAATGAAGGGACATCTAAAATATCATTCTCCTCAATTGGCTTTATCTTGGGGATCTCTGGGATTTATTGAAAACACATGTCCCATAGCAAAAGAAATGATATTTAACTGCAAGATGCATTCAAGAAAAAGACCATCAATTCAAAGAAAAATAATAATTGAGTAAAAATACTTTGTGCCAGGAACTGTGCTAAGTATTGGGTATACAAAAAAAAAAAAAAAAAAAAAAAAGACAAAACCAGTCTCACTATTCTTCTCTGATACTCTTTGGTCACCAACAAAGTCATGTATAGTCAAGAACCTCTTGGGCTAATAGCCCATTTTCCATAGAGAGACTTATAGCTTTGGTTATATAAGGAAGACTTAGACTTTCTGTGGCCCTCACAGTCTTTTTGGTCTTCCCTTGCAGGTGTTTTTAGTTCTTTCTTGAGACTTCAAAGGAATTTGCAGGGTCCAGTATTAGTCACTAGTAGTATTATAGGAGAGGAAAAGCAAGTTGGATATGCTTTAGTGGGTATCCTGAGTCTTAAAAAAGCCTGGGTGTGTGGTCTTTTACTACTCGTAATACCTGAACTGTGGGGTGGAGGTGAATAGAAATCATCAAGAATTATGGACTGAGATACTTCCTATAAAGCCCACATAATTCTTCTTTACATACTTTATGCCCCAACCAAACAATATATTCCATCTCTCACTTCCATGTCTTTGTATGAGCTGCCTTTGTCTCCATGCCTGGAAGGTGGATGCTCCATCCTTTCCTTTGCCTCTTTGAATCTTTACCTCATTCCTTCCAAGATTGGCTTATGTGGTACTGCTTATCTTCTGTCAGCATCCTCATGATTCTCTCTATATCTTCTCTTTCATGGCTTAACTCTCTTAGAAAGTTGTTTTCCAATTGGCATCTACTTCAAGTCCTCTTACTTAATTCTAAACTCTCTGAAATCTAGTTTTTGGCCTCATCATTTGCCTTCCAATTCCTTGCTTTTCCAAAAGCTGTCCCTCATATTTGGGATTCTCTCCCAAGCTCTACCAGGATCTCTTAATTACCAAATATAATGACTTCTTTTCAGTGTTTATCCCTCTTGACACAGCTGATCACATTTTTTCTCCTTGATATTCTTTCCTCTTTAGGTTTTTATGACACTGCTCTCATTTCTCCTCCTATCTACTTATCTGACCACTCCTTATCAGTTTCCATATACATATACACACACACATATGTTGTTCCCATGCTGCCATGGACATCCCCCAAAACTCTGTCCTTTGTTTTCTCCTCCTTCAATGTTGCTTCTATGCTTGATGATTTCAATAGTTTCCATGTGCTCAATTATCTTCTCTATACTATGATTCTCAAGTCTATATATTTAGCTCCAATTTCTCTCCTGAACTCCAATCTCATATCTACAATGGCCTCTTAGACAGAAATCAAACTAGAATTCCCATTGGCATTTCAAACTCAATTCAAAATAGAATTCATTAACTTTCCCCCTAACATCTCCCTCATTTCAAACTTTCCTATTACTGTTGAGGGAATCAGTATCATTTATCCATTGACCCAAGTGTGAAAACTGTGTCATTGAGTCCCGTATCACACTCACTCTATATCCCATCTGTTGCCAAATATTATGGTTTCTATCTTTACAATATCTTTTGTATTTTGTTCCCTTCTTTCTAATTATACAACTGCCACTCTCAACCCTTCATGCCTAGGCTATTGTAATAGCCTGTTGATTGTTCTCCCTGCTTCCAGTCTCTTTCTACTATAATCCATACTGTGCTCAGCTGCCAAAGAGCTTTCCCTAAAGCATAGAACTGCCATCCTGCTACTCAATAAACTCTAGTGGCTCCTTATTACCTGCAGGATCAAAAATAAATTGCTCTGTCTCATATTTAAGCCCTATAGCATCTGGCCCCTTCCTATATTTCCAGTCTACTTATATTTCACTCTTCTTCAGTCATTTACATTTCTCTAATAGCTGCCTTCTTACACTCTCACACATGACACTCCATCTCCCAATTTCTTGCTTTTCCAAAAGCTGTCCCTCATATTTGGGATTCTCTTCCTGCCTACCTCTACCTATTAGCTTCCCTCAAGATTCAGTTTAAATCCCACTTTCTTCAGAAGACCTTTCCTGGTTTACCCCACTATTGGTGGCTGCCCCTTGAAATGTCCTTTCCTTCACTCAGTTGTTATACTGACTCTTATATAATTATACTGATTTACATATTGTATCCTCAATAGACAGCAAACTCTATTTTCTTTATATGTCCAGCACTTAGGATGGTGCCTAGTAGGCAGAATAAGTGCTTAATAAATGTTTATTGGTTGACTAATGTGTTAGTATCTTAGTAAGGCATTACTGTGATCCATCAAGCTTATGAAAAAGGAAAATTCACCTTTGTTGTTGACAAATTCCTTGAATATTATTCCTGATAACTCCTCCCATTTATATAGTGTTTAAGGTTTTCAGAATGCTTTCTATACATTCTTTCATTGGATCCTCCCAGCATTTCTGTAAGGTTGTTGCTATCCCCTTTTGCAGATTCAGAAACGAAGACAGACAGAAAGACTGAATGACTTGTCCACATTTACATGAGATGGAGAGCATGCAAGTGGGTCTTCCTACTTCCAAGTCTAATTTATCCCTTATTTTCTGCTACCTTTGAAATGAAACCTATTAGAATTTTAAAGTAATTCTCCTCATTTTAAAACTCATTTACGATGAGTAAAAACAATTGTCGTTTCTTCAGCTGGTTACTAAGCACCTAAGAAAAGCTGTTTTATCTTTATCCTTCACGTTTTCCATTGTGGCTTCCTATATGAAAATGACTCTGACTTGTGGAACAGACATTTTGGCATAGTCTTGATTAGAATATGTGAAAAATGTTGCATCTTAAGCCATTAGTCAACTGGAACCCTTTCTCCCTGTCATACCTAACATAGAAAACAATTCAGTTTAACTGTATCTTGAGGCAGGAAAGCTGATACCATGTACAGTCGTTTCTCCAAGATAAGGTTTCATGCTCCTCTTTGCTATGGGAATAAGGTAAGTCTCATCAGATCTCATGGAGTTTTGTGATTTCTATAGCAGTTGTTTTTCAAAATGTTAATGAAAGTGATGGCAGGAAATCCAAAGGATGAGACAGGAGACATAGGTCTTCAAATATCCCATTTACTTAAATAGCACTTTTAAAAATTTAAATACTGTTTGGTATGTTTTGACCGTGAGCAGAGTTGAGGCTTAAGGTGTATATAATGGAAATGTTAATTAGTAATTGGAGCAAGACTGAAGGTTATTTGAAAGACTCAAGATTTCAAACACTGCTCAAACAAACTGTGTACTCATTTACCTAGGCTCTGAGTGTGCTAAATACAAGACCCAAAGGGAACACTAAAGTCTGGACTTATCTTTAAGGACTGATTAAAAAGTAACTACCATCAATTTAAAAGTTATGTTAATTAGTGTCCAGCTAAATGGTGAGAGACATACAAGTAATAAGAAGAATAAGGAATAAATGTCTGTGATCTATTTTATTAAAAATGTTCTCTTGGGGGCAGCTGGGTGGCGCAGTGGATAGAGCACCAGCCCTGAAGTCAGGAGGACCTGAGTTCAAATGTGATCTCAGACACTTAGCACTTCTTAGCTGTATGACCCTGGGCAAGTCACTTAACCCCAATTGCCTCAGCAAAAAAAAAAAAAAAAAAAGTTCTCTTGGGAATATTTGACCCCTCTTGTTTTCTTGATGATCAGCTCATTTTTCAAGGTTGATCATTTTTCTTTTTAGTGCTTTCCTTATTTATGATTTGATATTCTTGATTCAACATTACCACAGTCATCACAATAGCCAGTGTGAAGTTCACCCATCCTATACTGTATGAGTTACATAATATGTCAAGTAGATCCCTATTAAGCCTTGCCTATTTAATTATAATGAGTCCAACTCCTTGAAGAACACATGTTTCTGTCTCATGTAACTAATTAATGAAGACTGAAATAATTGATGGTGAATGTAACAGAAGTATTCCAGTAGATACTGAAGTTTATCTCCCTTTTCACCATCGATTCCTTATCTGTGGCACTGATATTAATTGAGTAATTTGACAAATCAAGAGGTTTGTTTGCCCTTTATCCAAATGATGAGCCGTTTCTATCAACAATTACTGATTACATGATTGGTGACTCTAAAATTTAAAAAAAAAGAAATCTATGAATTCTGGTAGAATGGAATGTAGCAATTATGTTTAGTACAGAAATGGTCATTTCTCCAATCTCTTTCTCAACACCTTACTTTTTAGAATTACATTTTTATAATTGAAAAAAGTAACTAAGATTCTTTTTATAAAGAAACATTTACTTTTAAATGAATGAAATATTTGCTTTATTAAAGATGACATGCAAATTGCATTGATTTATATTTATAGAAATGGAATAAATTTTATATCCATGATCTACGAATCTGAAGAAATGTGGAAAACTCCTTTGTTCTCCTTAGGTATACTTTGTGGGAACAGAATAGTGCCAATTAACTTCTCTGAATCTATCTGTATCCACTTAATAATAGCTTTTTGGAAACAAAAGTTTGATTAAGATCAATAATGACTTAAATACTTTTATTATTGCCTTTTGTTCTCCATCAAAATAATCTTCTCTTATGCAAGTTCATATTCCCTTTTGGAAAAAAATCTGAGCAAAATCAACCAACATAGCAACCATCTCTGATAGTGCATATATCACATTGTACATCTACAATTCTTGAGAGATAGAAGTCATGGTACATCATTAGTATTTGGCTATTAAAATTGGTCATTACAGTCTTTTAGGTCCTATAGGTTTAGGACCTATTAGTTAGGTCCTATTGGATAGCATTTGGGAATAACTGAGGTATAGATGAAAATAGGAAGTTTGAACACATAATAGCTAAATGGGAAAGAAGGGTGAAAGGAGTATGGGGGGGGGGGAGAGAAAGGATCATCAAGTCATTTTAATTAGTGAACAGATTTGGAGACCTGGAAAACAGGAAGAAGAGGAGGACATAGTTGCTTGTAAAGAAATGTAATAAAGATGATATTCTTGCTTATTCTCTACAAAGCAATAAGAAACTGTATGGACCAGTAAGAGCAAAAAGACCTGTGTTCACAGAGCAATGTTCTGCATTTTTTGATAATGTGTCTACTAGTGAGATACATTTCCCTCTTTCATATTTGTTTTTCTCCCCTCCTCCTCAACTAACTTTCTTGATAGGAAAACCACATTTCTTCAGGGACATTTAGGCTTTCCAAATCCTTCGTCTATTGATGATTCAGAACTTTATGCAAAGATGTCACATTATTACTGAAAAAACCAAGATGCTCATCTTAAAATTAGTGTGGGTCATGTTGGGATTCCAACTTTTCTCCCTATCAGATTATTCTGAATTTTTCAAAGCCATACAATAATTTGAAAAAATAAATTTTTATGGAAGGAAACTTTTTTCAAAAGATCTTTCAGAATTACGAGTTTTTATTTTTTCTACATTAACATCTCATTATTTTGTCACTTTGCTTTCCTATATATTTTTCTCTTTTACAAAAATTGATCTCTCTCTCTGTCTCTTGCTCCTCTCTCCATCTGTCTTTTCCTTTCTCCATTTCTCCTCTTCCTTCTCTTCCTCCTTTCTTCTTCTCTCCTTTTCCTCTTTCTCTTTTTCCCTCTGAGAATTTCTATATCTGTTCTTTTACTTATAGTACAAAAATGATGGATCATTTTTCCTAACTTTATTTTTTAAAGGTAGCCAAGAATAAGTAATCAAGGAAAGTTTCCATTAGCCTTTCATGGAGATATATGAAGATGCCTGAATACATATATTGTGGAAAGCAATTGGTAAAGTCAATTGCCACTATTTAATGATGATGTCTAGTAGGGCTAGGAGAGTAAAGGAAATACTCTACTAGAGATACTCATCTTAAAATGGAATACTCACTTAGAAGTTAGAAAGAGATGAAGTTATAAAAAAAAAAAATCCTGAAGCTTATTTGAGATTTGATTTGATTTGTAATCTGTACTTATGTCTTTAGATTTTAAATATATATATGTTTAGGGGCTTGATGAGTTGCCAGGCTACTACTGTTCTTTAAATTGTGTACAACAAAGCAAATTGTATAAAATAAGGCAACCCCCCCCCAAAAAAAAAACCCAAAACCAAAAAACAAAAAAACTCTACTGTTTGAGCACCTAGATGAAACAACAGATGGAGAAAGCTGGATTTGGAATCAGGAAGACCTGCATTCAAATATGGTCTCAGATACTATCTGGGTGGCCTTAGGTAAGTCATTTAACCCTGTTTGCCTCAGTTTCCTCATCAGTAAATGAGCTGGAGAAATAAATGGCAAATCTCTCCAATACCCTTGCCAAGAAAATCCCAAATGGGTTACTAAGAGTTGGACATAACTGAAAATGAACAAAGACCAACAGCTATCTGTGGGGTAAATTGGAAAGGACCATTGGATTTGGAGTGTGTAGACTTGGAGCTAAATCCTGATTATTAGTACCTGTTTGATGCTGGGCAAGTGCATTTACTTCTCCCAGTCTCAATTTCCTCATCTGTTAAATAGGGAGGTTGAACAAAGTGATCTCTAAGGTCCATTTCTGTTCTACATCTATGCTTCTATGATCTCAAGGATATGGCAAGAATTAAATAAATAGCACAAGACTTTGAGATCTTTGGAATACCCCCATATACAATATTTAATGACTATTGGAGTTATACTTACATTCTAAACATGTTATATATTCTTTTTAGTCCAAATCCCATTTCACAAAGCACATATACAGTGTCATGGTAGGTAAGTTACTTGTTAATTTTTTTTTTCCAGATCAGTTTACATCCTGTAACCAAAGCTCTATATTATCTACCTTTAAACTCAATTCACCCAACAGTAAAGGATCTGAACTGGTAACATTGCCTAGATAACAGATAAGATTGTGTCTGTCACATGGTATAAATGGAGGCTTCATTCTTTTTTTTTTTTTTAAAGAAATCTTTTTAGACAAGCACTTGACTCAAAGCCATTTTTTTTTTTCTCTTTTTGCATGCTGCATGCCCAAGGCACAGAATATAACTTACCAGAGATAAAAATAAGTTGTCTCAAACTGAGAAACATTTTCTCATGCAGCAAAAAAAACTCTCTTTTATTCTTAGGTGAAATACCCTAAGGATGGATTTCATAATCACACCACCTATTACTGTAGCCATCCTGAAGCACATAACATCCAGCGCCAATCAATGGATGATGAGCACTAGAAAAGAGAATAGAAAGCCAGCTAATGGGGCAGTGAATGATGTTCACTCTTCTACACTGGTAGGTTGAAAAAAAAATCATGCTTTGTGACTCCACTGAAAAATCTCAAAGTGTTTTAGGGGCTTGATATTTCTCTAGATTTTTGACAAGTAGGAAAGCAAGTATATGTATCTGTCTTCTTCCTTTGTTTCTCTTTATTTTCCAGGGAAGGAGACTATATATGGCAACCAGAATAGTGACTAATAATTATAAATGACAAACATATGTTTTTCTCACTCAGGAAAGGAAATACCATGTTTGAATTTGCATTTTATATTATGACTTTTTGATGGGGACCATCATTATTTGATCTCTGAAATATCTACTAGAGTTCAATAGTTTGAGTCCACTGAAATATGGATTCAAAGTTGATTTGGGCTGTCTCAAATTCTCCCAGTTGTTGTCAATCCTAATCAGTCAGACAACAAGCATTTATCAAGTACCTACTATGTGCCAGGCACCAGGCTAAGAACTAGGAATATAAAGAAAGGTAAAAGACAATTCCTGCCCTTAAGGAGCTTACCATCTGATGGAAATAACATGAGAACAAAGGGGTATAAACAAGATGTATTCAGGATGAACTGGAGATAATCAACAGAGGAAAAGCAATAGCAGAAAGGAAGATTAGGAATTAAAATGTAACAGAAATGGATTCCAAAAGTGGTATAGAATCATGTGTTTGGGGTTTGTGAAAGTATGATGGTAGCATAAGGATCAGCACAGAGTAGTGGGAAGAATCATGGCTCTTCAATTAGAGGAAGTAGATTCAAATCTTGCTTTTCGTGAATATTTACCTGTGTGACTACCTCTCTGAGCTTCAGTTTCTTCAACTATAAAACCAAGTTGCTACATGTCTTTAAGTTCCTTTCAGCTCTAGATTTTTGATCCTATACCTGGATTCAAATCTCAATTTAGTCATTTGTCACCTGTATGACTTTAGACAATTTCTTTTGCCTCTCTTGGGTATTGAAATTTCTTCATCCATAAAATGAGAAGGACTAGATGACTTTTGAGATTCTTCTTGCTGGAAGTCTGTGATTCTAATATTCTATGATTCAAGTACTTAGAAAGCCCAGATTAGCATGAAAGTTTCCTTGGGTCCTTCTTTCTTCCCTCCTTCCCTCCCTTCCTCCTTCCCTTTCTTCTTCCTTCCCTCCCTTTCTCCAATTCTCCTTCCCTCCAACCTTCCCTTCCTTTCTTCCTTCTTCCCTTGCTCCCTCTCTTCCTTGCTTCCTTCCTCCTTCCCTTCCTCCCTTCCTTCAACCTTCCCTCTCTCCAACCCTCCCTTCTTTGCTTCCTCCTTCTCTCTCTCTCTCTCTCTCCCTCCCTTCTTTTCTTCCTTCCTTTCATGAAATTGAAGGGAGTATTCAGCATTCTCTGTTCTATAGGGCCAGGCTACTTAATTTTACACTTATGTACTCTTTACTTATGCAAATTATCTACAAGGGTATGACTTGAGGGAAAGGAGGGAGATATACTGATAACAATTCTGGTGCTTCCGGCGCATTTTTTCCCCCATCAGATGACAAGCATAAAATTGGATGGAGAGGAGAATGGTGGAAACTGAAAGAAGAATGCTTTTCTTAGAGACCAAGGAAGTAAATAATAAACAGCCTCTGTCTTCAAAGGGAAAATTTAGCTCATGGTAGGCTATGTGAGAGACCTAGTTCAAAAATATTTGTCTAATCTTTCAATTCAGTGAAAAAAAAA
>JAJPUD010007561.1:31068-105314 GCA_023553655.1 Myrmecobius fasciatus | reverse complement strand
TTCAATTAGGAGTTCCAGGTCTTCTTTGGACATAAATTTATTCCATCTCCACAGGTCTGAGAGATAAACTATATTATGTTCCTCTAACTTGCTTACAAAATCCCTCTTTATATCTAGATCATGAACCCATTTAGATCTTATCTTGGTATGTGGTGTTAGGTATGGGTCAAGCCCTAATTTCTTCCACACTAGTTTCCAATTTTCCCAGCAGTTTTTGCTGAATAGTGAGTACTTATCCCAAAAGAGTTTTCTCAGAAAATTTCCCACCACTCCTGGAGGCTGAGCCAAGATGGCAGAATGAAGACATGGATTTCTGTGTCCTCCTCTGACCTTCTCTCAAACCTACAGCAGATTATGCCTCTGAACTGATTTTTTAAAGTCAAAGAACCCACAAATATTTTGACTACAAAACATTCCTTGCAGAAAGTACCTTTGAAGAGCTTCATAGCAGATCTATTTCAGTCGGGCAGGAGGTCAGACAGTTTGCCAGGCGCAGCTCTGGGAGACAGGGCAGGAAAATGGGTGGGACTCAGCATGGCAAATTCTAAACACCCAGGGAGTTTATCTGAGGCTCTCAGGACACTCTGCCCTGATTGCAGGCAGGTATTCTGGCAGATCTGCCTTTTGTAAAAGGCAGATGGTAACCCTCTGCAAACCCAAGGACCTAGCTAGCCCTGAAGGCCCAGCACCGGAAGTTAATTATCTGAATTTCCCCAGGGCAAACTACCACAGCTGCTGCTTCTCTGCTTTAAACAGACCCCAAACTTTTAAAAAAATGAGTAAGAAACAGAAGAGAGCTCTCACCATAGACAGCTTTTATGGAGAGAAAGAAGGGCAGACCCCAGACTCTCAGGTTCCTATATGCAAAGCAACTCCAGAGGAAGCCACAAATAGAGACATGACCTGGTCCCCCTTTCACAAAGCTTTCCTGGAAGGCTGCACAAAGAATTTCAGAAGAGAGTTAGATGAAAAATGGGGAAATGAATTGAGATCAATGCAAGAAGCCCTCCAAAAGAGATATGATAAAGACACCAATTTACTGAGAAACAAATTTGGGGAAGTGGAAAAAAGTATGCAATGAACAAATTGGCCAGTTGCAAAAGGAGCTAAAAAAGATAACTGAAGAAAATAATACATTAAAAATTAGAATTGAACAAATGCAAGTGAATGACTCAATAAGACTTCAAGAATCAAAAAAAAAAAAAACAAAAAAAATGAAAAAATAAAAGAAAATATGAAATATCTCCTAGGAAAAACAACTGACTTGGAAAATAGATCTAGCAGAGACAATCTAAGGATTATTGGACTTTCTGAAAGCCATGATGAAAAAAAGAATTTAACCACTATCTTCCAGGAAATCTTGAAAGAAAACTGCTTTGATGTTTTAGAATCAGAAGGTAAAATCACCATTGAAAGAATTCACTGATCACCTTCTGAAAGAGACCCCAAAATTAAATCCCCAAGGAATATTGTGGCTAAATTTCAGGACTATCGCACCAAGGAAAAGATATTGCTAGTAGCTATAAAGAAACAATTCAAATACCGAGGAATTGTAATTAGAATCACACAAGATCTGTCAGCCTCCACATTGAAGGATCAAAGGGCCTGGAACCAGATATTCTGAAAGGCAAAGGAACTTGGATTACAGCCAAGAATAACCTATCCAGCTAGAATGAACATTATCTTCCAGGGAAGAAGATGGATATTTAATGATATAGGTGAATTTTACCTGTTTCTAATGAAAAGGCCAAGTCTGAACAAAAAATTTGACCTCCAAACACAGTAGTCAAAGGAAGCATAAAAAGGTAAAAAGGAAAGAACTCTTGAGAACTATATTTCTACTATGTGTATATTTAAAGAATGGGGGTATAATTTGATATTACTTTGATAATATGAAAAAGAAACTAGAGGTGGAAAGGCTATCATACTGGAAAAAAAAAGGGAAAAGATGGTAAAATAAGGTTAAAAAAAGGAGGTTAAAAAATAATGTAAAATCTCATGAAGAGGCAAAGAAAAACTAATATAATTGAAGGAAAGAAGGGAGGGAGATGAGCATTATGTAAATCTTACTCTCATCAGATTGAGCTCTAAAAGAGTATATCAGACACATTTGGTTTCACCAAAAAACTTGTCCCTCCTTATAGGGAAGCAGGATGGAAAGGAGGAAAATAAAGGGATAGATTAATAGAAGGGAAAATAGAAAAATTAGGGGAAAGGTGTAAAAAAGAGGGAGGGGTTCTAAAGGGCAGAGGACTGTTAGAGGGAGGTAGTCATCAGAAACAAAATACTGGGGAGGGGGGAATTGAGAAAGGGGAAAGGGAAGAGAAAAACATAACTTTGGGTAAATAAGATGGCAGGAAATACAGATTTAGTTATTTTAACTGTGAATGTGAATGGGATGAACTCTTCCATAAAGTGGAAGCAGATAGCAGACTGCATTAAAAGCCAGAATCTTACAATATGTTGTCTACAAGAAACACATCTAAAGCACAGAGACACATATAGGGTGAAGGTAAAAGGTTGGAGCAGAATCTATTATGCTTCAGGTGAACAAAAAAAAGCAGAGGTAGCAATCCTGATATATCAAGTAAAAGCAAAGATAGATCTAATCAAAAGAGATAAGGAAGGAAACTATATTTTACTAAAGGGTACCATAGATAATGTAGCAATATCAATACTAAATATATATGCACCAAGTGGTATAGCATCCAAATCCTAGAGGAGAAGTTAAGAGACTTGCAAGAAGAAATTGACAGCAAAACTATACTAGTGGGAGATCTCAACCTTGCTCTCTCAGAATTAGATAAATCAAACCACAAAATAAATAAGAAAGGAACTAGGGAGGTAAACAAATTGTTAGAAAAAGTTAGGTATGATAGATCTTTGGAGAAAATTGAATGGAGACAGTAGGGAGTTTACTTTTTTCTCTGCAGTTCATGGAACTTATACAAAAATTGACCATGTGTTGGGGCATAAAAAACTCAAAATTAAATGCAGAAAGGTAGAAATAATAAATGCATCTTTTTCAGATCATGATGCAATAAAAATCACATGCAATATAAGACCAAAAGTTAATTAGAAATTAAATAATCTAATCCTAAAGAATGAATGGGTGAAAGAGCAAATCATAGACACAATCTATAATTTCATCCAGGAGAATGACAATAATGAGACAACATACCAAAATTTTTGGGATACGGCCAAAGTGGTTATAAGAGGTAATTTTATATCTCTAGATGTTTACTTGCATAAAATAGAGAAAGAGAAAATCAATGAAATGGACTTACTATTAAAAAAAAACTAGGAAAAGAACAAATTAAAAACCCTCAATTAAATACCAAATTGAAAATTTTGAAAATAAAAAAGGACATTAATAAAATTGAAAATAAGAAAACTATTGAATTAATAAATAAAACTAAGAGTTGGTTTTATGAAAAAAAAACAACAAAATAGATAAGCCTCTAGTTAATTTGATTAGAAAAAGGAAAGAGAAAATCAAATTGTTAGTCTCAAAAATGATAAGGGAGAACATTTCTCCAATGAAGAGGAAATTAGAGCAATAATTAGGAGTTACTTTGCCCTACTTTATGCCAATAAATTTGATAGTCTAAATGAAATGGAGGAATATCTACAAAAATATAGACTGCCCAGATTAATAGAAGAGGAAATAAATTGTTTAAATAGCCCCATTTTATAAAAAGAAATAGAACAAGCTATTAATCAACTCCCTAGGAAAAAATGTCTAGGGCCAGATGGATTTACATGTGAATTCTACCAAACATTCAAAGAACAATTAATTCCAATACTAAATAAACTATTTGAAAGAATAGGAATAGAAGGTATACTAGCAAATTCCTTCTATGATACAGATATGGTGCTGATAGCTAAACCAGGTAGAGTGAAAACAGAGAAGGAAAACTATAGACAAATTTCCCTAATGAATATTGATGCAAAAATTTTAAATAAGATATTAGCAATGAGATTACAGAAAGTCATCCCCAGGGTAATACATTATGACCAAGTGGGATTTATATCAGGAATGCAGGGATGGTTCAATATTAGGAAAACTATCAGCATAATCAATTATATTAATGGCCAAGCTAACAAAAATCCTATGATTATCTCAATAGATGCAAAAAAAGCATATGATAAAATCCAACACCCATTCCTATTAAAAACACTTGAGAGTACAGGAATAAATAGGCTTTTCCTTAAAATGATTAGTAGCATCTACTTAAAACCATCAGCACGTATCATATGTAATGGAGACAAACTAGAACCATTCCCAATACGATCAGGAATGAAACAAGGCTGCCCACCGTCACCATTACTATTTAATATTGTATTAGAAATGTTAGCTTTGGCAGTAACAGAAGAAAAAAGAGATTAAATGATTACAGTAAGTAATGAGGAAACCAAATTATGACTCTTTGTAGATGACATGATGGTATACTTAGAGAACCCTAGAGAGTCAACTAAAAAACTACTAGAAACAATTCACAACTTTAGCAAGGTTGCAGGATACAAAATAAATCCACATAAATCATCAGCATTTTTATATATTACCAACAAAGTTCAGCAGCAAGAGATACAAAAAGAAATTCCATTCAAAATAACTGTTGATAGTATAAAATGTTTGGGAATTCATCTGCCAAGGAAAAGTCAGGAACTATATGAACTAAACTACAAAACACTTTCCACACAAATAAAGTCAGACCTAGTCAATTGGAAATACATTAAGTGCTCATGGGTAGGCCAAGAAAATATAATAAAAAATACTACTCAAACTAATTTACTTATTTAGTGCCATACCAATAAAACTCCCAAGAAATTATTTTATAGATCTAGAAAAAATAGTAGCAAAGTTCACTTGGAAGAACAAAAGGTCAAGAATTTCAAGGTAATTAATGAAAAAAAAAGGCCAATGAAGGTGGCTTTGCTGTATCAAATCTAAAACTATATTATAAAGTAGTGGTCATCAAAACCATTTGGTACTGACTAAGAAATAGAATAGTCGATCAGTGGCATAGGATAGGATCACAGGACATTCTAGGCAATAATTATAGCAATTTAGTGTTTGATAAACCCAAAGACCCTAGCTTTTGGGATAAGTACTCACTATTTGACAAAAACTGCTGGAAAATTGGAAGTTATTGTGGAAGAAATTAGGGCTTGATACACACCTAACACCACATACTAAGATAAGATCTAAATGGGTTCATAATTTAGGTATAAAGAGTGATATTATAAGCAAATTAGAGGAACATAGGATAGTTTACCTCTCAGACCTATGGAGATGGAATAAATTTGTGTCCAAAGAAGACCTGGAACTCCTAATTGAACACCAGATGGATAATTTTGATTATATTAAGTTAAGTTTCTGTACAAATAAAACTAATGCAGACAAGATTAGGAGGGAAGCATCAAATTGGGAAATCATCTTTACATTTAATGGTTCTGATAAAGGCCTCATTTCTAAAATATATAGAGAATTGTCTCATATATATAAGAATTCAAGCCACTCTTCAATAGATAAGTGGTCAAGGGACATGAACATAAAATTTTCAGATGATGAAATTAAAACCATCTCTAGTCATATGAAAAGTTGCTTCAAATCACTATTGATCAGAGAAATGCAAATTAAGACAACTTTGAGGTACCACTACACACCTGTCAGATTGGCTAAAATGACAGGAAAAGATAATGACGGATGTTGGAGGGGATGTGGGAAAACTGGGACACTGATACATTGTTGGTGGAACTGTGAACGGATCCAGTCATTCTGGAGAGCAATTTGGAACTATGCTCAAAAAGTTATCAAACTGTACATACCCTTTGACCCAGGAGTGTTTCTACTGACCCAGTAGATATCTTAAAGGAAGGAAAGGGCCCTACATGTGCAAGAATGTTTGTGGCAACCCTTTTTGTAGTGGCTAAAAACTGGAAGCTGAATGGTTGCCCATCAATTGGAGAATGGCTGAATAAATTTTGGTATATGAATGTTATGGAATATATAATATTTATACATATATCATATATATATAATTTCTATAAGAAATGACCAGCAGGATGATTTCAGAGAGGCCTGGAGAAACTTACATGAATTGATGCTGAGTGAAATGAGCAGAACCAGGAGATCATTATACATGACAACAACAAAACTATATGATGATCAATTCTGATGGACATGGCTCTCTTCAACAATGAAATGCTTCAAACCAGTGAAGAAGGCCATATATACCCAGAGAGAGGGATATGAAATGTGGACCACAATATAACATTTTCATGCTCTCTATCAATGTTTGCTTGCATTGTGTTTCCTTTCTGAGATTTTTTTTCTTATAGACACGATTTTTCTTGCACAGCAAGATAAGTGTGGAAATATGCATACATATATTCGATTTGTCAGTTATTTTAACATAATTAACATGTAGTGGATTTCCTGCGATCTAGGGGAGGGGAGAGGACTAGGGGGAAAATTTGTAACAGAAATCTTTGTAAGGGTCAATGTTGAAGAATTACCCATACATATGTTTTGCAAATAAAAAGCTTTAATTAAAAAAAAAAAAAGAGAGAGAATTTCCTATTGGATTTCCATTCTGGAAGTCAGTAGATGTCAAGTTTGGAATTATGTGTATAAGAAAATAAAAATGTCAGTGGAACAAAAATCATTCAAATTGATTGTTTTGCAACTTATTGACTACACTAATATTTCTTTTTGGACATTACTCTTGATATTGCACATAGGCAGTACCAATGCAAGAAGCTTGTGCCTTGCTGTGTGATAGGTACTTGAGAGCTACACTAAAAATAAAAAGGGTAATTCTATAAAGAGCCAAAAGGCTCAAATTCTTGTCCTGGCTGAGCCACTTATTTCCTGGGTTATCTTTGATAAATAAATCACTTAATTTCTTTCCACCTCAGTTTCTTCATAATATAAGCTAAAATATATCTTCATTAAATAGCTATTATGTCTCCCTCACATGGTTGTTGTGAACATCAAATGAAAAAGAGGTTCATTAGCATAAAAGCAAGGGACCTGAGTTTGAATCCTAGTTCTACCACTTACTAATTATGTAATGTCAAATTGTTTTACTTTCTTGGATGTCTGTTTCCTCTTCTGTGAAGAGTAAAGACTAGCTACCCTCTAAGATTTCTCTTAGCTGTAGAACTTATGATCTTTAAGTATGTGAAAGTACCTTGAAAACTGTATAAATGAATAATGGTAATATTAAATAATATGAAAATCAACTCTTTCAAACAAAAAAGAAAAAAAATAATGATAAACCCTTGAAAGAATTGATTCTCAAAGCTCTCTTATTTACATAATAATATTGCAAGTGTTGTCTTTTCAAGAGGTATTTGCAATGCATGCTATTTATTCTTGAATGGAAAGGACAGATAAAACATTAGGTACACAATCTTGGTTATAGCATTCTTATTGAAATTTCCCATATAAGATAAATAATGAATATTTTAAATCATCACTATGACTAAAATAAACAGCACTCTCCCCTCTTAAACTAAGGAAAATAATATTTTTATGAAAGATTCTTAAAAAAACATGCACAGAAATCCATAAAGTCCCTCCAAAGATACATAAAAATATTAGTTTCATAACTATAGAGTGACAATTGATGTATATTTTATTATCTAGAGTAATTTATCTGACTTCATGGGTGTGTATGTTGTTATCACAAATGTATAGTTTTTGCTAGTGACAGTGATTGTTCGCAGAATTTTGCTCTTTGCACTATATTTCCTTTCTACTGCTCAATCCTATTCAATAATAAGAGTGGGAGTTATCAAAAATATTTTGTGCAAAAAGAACAAATAAGAATATCCAGATAAGGGCAGAGAAGGCTAAGAAATAAAAGAAGTTCTAATCTCTGATTTTTCCTTTCTTTTTCATATAAATATTGGTAGAGAGTATGCAGAAGCAGTTGACCAGAATAATAATGGGCATGGAAACATTCAAAGTATTTTCATATATGGTAAAGAAGATTAAGGGCAACCATCATAATTAATTACTATACTTTCAACTATTTGAAGGACATATGAAAGATTAATTTATTCTGTGTGGGTCTTAGTGACTGACTTAGGACTAATAGGAGAGTGATGCTGTTGTGAGGCACATTTCAGTTGAATATAAAAGAAAGGACTTTCTAGAAATTAGCTATGTTGTTCCAGAGGTCAAAACTAGGACAAGTAGATAGTGTTGAATGGAAGAGGCATTTTAATCTAAAATTAGGATGGTTTAAAAATTATTGCTGTCCAAGAGTGGAACAGGCTTCTTTTTTTAGATAGTGAACTCTTAATAAATGGTGCTATCATAATACCCCATTTTAAGAATGCTGCAGAAGCAATCCCTGAGCTGGGGAGAAGTTTGGGCTAGATATCCTTCACCGTTCCTTTCTATTCTAAAATTCTATCATCTGTAAATCCTGTTAGTTAATGCTTAAGTGATGTTAGGCATTTCTCAAAGCTAGATTAACCTTAATCAATTGTACCACAAAATGAAAATAGTACCTCAAACTCCTGATTTTTCATTGCTCTAAAAATATGTCAAGTTTGGAAGATGTAAATGATTTTGTTTCCAAAGTTTCTCCAAGAGTAATGTGACATTTAGTAATAGCCACCTACAGAAACCAAAGTCTGGTAAAAAATTTTATCCGTGTTAGTGGATTTTAATGAAATGACTATTTATTTACTAATTTATTAAATGATAGGATCTTACTTAGTATTAGAAATAAATATCACAGGAAATGCAAGAATTTTGAGAATACAAAACTACCCATTAGGAAGCAAAAGAGAGTTGATTAAAGTTACTATTATGACTGCATAAGAAACTAACTCAATGATTGACTAAGATTTAAAAATGATGTCTTTGAGCAATAGAAACAAGGGTAGGTAACAAAGATTTAAGAATACTGTCAGAAACACTAAGTTTCACAAAGAACTGAGGTACCTGAAAAATAGTAAAGACAAAATGGGTTTAGAAAAATGCATTGGTGAAAAGGAGATCAAAAAAGGTATTAGGACTCTTGCACAGGGTGGATAAGATATGTTAACTGATAATAGAGAGAAGGTATAACTATAGAACTCATTTAAATTCTTTTGATTCTACCAAATGGAATCATTTTCAGACTAAGGGACATATAATAAAAACAACTGATAGATTTAAAATCAAGATGGAGAAAAAGAGAGAGCAACTACCCACATTCAGGGAGATAAAATACTGAGACTTAGATGAACTATACTCTGGAGTATAGCTGATCTTTTGTGTGTAATGCAATAGATGTTATAAAATTGGACACAGGTTCTAGATTCTCCTGATTCTCAAGAGGAGGAAGAAGGTATGGTTTTCATCCTGTAAGTTGGTGCACTTGCCTTTAATTCTTGGCAAAATTTTTGTACATATTTTTATTTTTTTATTGGTTTTGCTGAGGCAATTGGGACTAAGTGACTTTCCCAGGGTCACACAACTAGGAAGTGTTGAGTGTCTGAGGCCAGATTTGAACTCAGGTCCTCCTGACTTCAAGGCTGGTGCTCTATCCAGTGAGCCACCCAGCTGCCACTGTACATATTTTTAGAGGGAAAAGAATATGCACATTTGAAAAGGAAAACAGTAATCACAAAGAGCTAGCATAGGTTCATGAAGAACTTTCCATTCCTGACTAATATGCCTTCCCTTTTTGGCAAAGATATACTATAGACACAGTAGTCTATACTCTGGTGAAACAATTGACAGAATTTCTGATGATATCTTTTTGCCCAAGATGAAGAGCTGTAGACTTATTAATAGTTGGATGACCAGCCTCATGGAGTTTTGATTAGGGAATTTATATCAGCTTTAAGCTGATATAAGATGAAGTTTAATTAGGATAAATTTAAATTCCTATATATAGATTCAAAAAAATCAGTTGTATAATTAAGGATGAGAGAGGAATTAGACAAGAGATGATGAGAAAGATAACCTGGGAATTTTAGTGTTGCAAACTTTTTTTTTTACACTTAATAGTACTTCCCCCTGCCAAGTACATGTAAAGATAGTTTTCAACATTCATTTTTGCAAGATTTTGAGTTTAAAATTTTTGTCCTCTTTTCCTTCTTTCCATCCTTCCCAAGAGAGCAAGTAATCCAATAAAAGTGATACATGTATAAACACATTTGCATATTAGTTATGTTGTGAAAGAAGAATTGTAACAAAAAAAACTGTGAGAAGGAAAAAGAAACAAATTAAAAAAGAGTGAAATTAGTATGCTTCATTCTGCATTCAGACTCCATACTTCTTTTTTTGAATGTGGATCACATTTTCTATCACAAGTCTATTGTAATTGTATTGGATTACTGTATTGCTGAGAAGAGCTAAGTCTATCATAGTTGATCATCACACAATGTTGCTGTTACTGTGTATAATGTTCTCCTAGTTCTGCTCACTTCACTCAGCATCAGTTCATATAAACTTTTCCAGGTTTTTCTGAAATCCTCCTGATCATCATGTTTTTAATAGTACAATAGTATGCCATTATATTCACATACCACAGCTCATTTAACTATTCCCCAGTTGATGGAATCTCTTTAATTTCTAATTTTTGCCACCAGAAAAAGAGTTGTTATAAACATTTTTGTATGTTTGAATTTTCTTCTCTTTTTTATGATCTCTTTGGGATACAGATCTAGAAGTGTTGTTGTTGTATTAAAAAGTGTGTAGAGCTTTATAATCCTTTGGGCATAGTTCCAAATTGCTCTCTAGTATGGTTGGATAATTTCACAACTCCATCACAGTGCAGTAGTGTTCTAGGTTTCCCACATTCCCTCCAAGATTTAACATTTTCTTTTTCTGTCATGTTAGCCAATATGATATGTGTGAGGTGGTACCTCAGAGTTATCTTAATTTGCATTTCTTTAATCAGTAGTGATTTAGATTATTTTGTCATATGATTACAGACAGCTGTAATTTCTTTGTGATGAAAACTTAATATGAATCATAGTGTGGCATATATCTAGATTTATAGTATGAAGAAAGAGAATGCATTTTTGAGTTGTGTTAATAGAAGTAGCATCCAAAATGAGGTAAATCATAGTTTTACTAAATTCTGCAATGGTAAGACTATATCTATATTTAATTTGCAATGTGACATTTTAGGAAAGTTAAGAAAAGCAATTAAGAAGTTTGAAATCATGCTGAGTAGAATTTGGTTGGTGGAACTGGGGTTCTTTACCCTTGAAAAGCTTGGTCAAGTTAAGGGTTATGATAGTTGATCTCAATTATTAGAAGGGGTTTCATATAAGAAAAGATATTAGTTTCATTAGACTTGGTCTCTGAAAGTAGACCAGAAGAAAAAGTAGAAGTTATAGTGAGATGAATTTTGGCTCTAAAAAGAAAACTATTTAAAACGAGTCACTCAAAAGTGTAATGAAATGACTCTCTCACTAGACCATTGGAAATAGCCTGAATTGATCATTGTATAATATTGTTCTTGTTGTGTACCATGTTCTCTTGATTCTACTCACTTCACTTAGCATCAGTTTATGTAAGTCTCTTTAAGGCTCTCTGAAATCATCCTGCTGATCTTTTCTTGTAGAATAAAAATATTCCATAACATTCATATACCATAACTTATTTAACCATTCCCCAATTGACACACATTCACTTGGTTTCAATTCCTTGAAATAGCACAAAAAGGGCTTCCACAAATATTTTTGAACATGTAGGTACTTTTCCCTTTTTTATGACCTCTTTGGGATATAGACCCAGTAGAGTCACTGCTGGATCAAGGGATATACACAGTTTAATAGCCCTTTGGGCATAATTCCATATTGTGTTCCAGAATGGTTGGATCAGTTCACAATTCCACCAACAATATATTAGTGTTCCAGTTTTCCCACATCCCCTCCAATATTTATCATTATCTTTTCCTGTCATCTTAGCCAATCTGAGAGGTGTGTAGTGGTACCTCAGAGTTGTCTTAATTTGTATTTCTCTGACCAATAGTGATTTAGAGCATTTTTCATATGACTAAACATGATTTTAATTTTTTTCATTTGAAAATTGTCTGTTCGTATTCTTTGACCATTTATCAATTGGAGAATGCCTTGTATTTTTATAAATTTGAGTCAATTTTCTATATATTTTAGAAATGGTCTTTCTCTGAACCCCTGGATGTAAAAAATTTTCCTAGTTTACTGCTTCACTTCTAATCTTGTTTGCACTGATTTTGTTTGTACAAAACCTTTTAAACTTAATATAATCAAATTTACCCATTTTGAATTTCATAATGTACTCCAGTTTTTCTTTGAGCGCAAATTCCTTGCAAATTTTAATTAAAAAGTTCTTTATATTGATTTGAAATATGCCCCCTAATAGCTCTTATCTTGTGCCTAATTCTTTCCCCTGAAATAGCACAAAATCTGGATAATATCTCTTTCATATCATTGTTTTTCAGGGGAATGTTTAGAACTTGTCAGAACTTGTCCTAACATTCCAGATATGGTCTGAATATCAGTGAACAAAACTGGAATATTACTTTCCTTTTTCTAAACATTATATATTTCTAAATTGTGCCCAGGGTTGAATTAGCTTTTTTTGGTGGCTCCCTCATATTGAGAACTTGCTAAACTTTTGGATAAGGTTTAGTTGTTGACTGCTTAGCTTAGTTCCTAATAGTGCAATATAACTGAAAGCTAGTTCATTCTTAGACACAATTAACAAAAAATATAATTTCTAGAAAAATCCCATTTTATTCAGTGGCATTCAGGCCATATTTGGAACATTCTGATTTCCCAAATAATCAGAAAAGGATAGATTATTAATGTAGTAAGAATGATTGAGAACTAATGGAGAGCCTGAATTTTGTATTGTTATCCTCAAACTTAAATGTTGCAGATGGAGTCTTCTAGTTTTTGCGCAGGTCTATGAAGAAGAATGGTAAGGGAAGAGAAAGCATGAGTGGTTTGAGAATTATCCCATGAATGGTATACTGGAGCCATTCAAGTTTTGAACAGAGAAAGAGCTTTAAATTACTTATCAATAATTTTTTTTGTTTGTTTCCACCTCACATTTAGCCTGAAAGTATTTAAAATTCTGATTCTGTCATCTAAAACATTAGCTATCTTTGATAAATACAAATTTTCTATTTTTGTCTAGGTCCTCACCAAATAAATTGAATCAGCAGGGGCAAAAACAGAAACTTAAATAATATTTCCAGGTTGAAAATGATCCTTTGTCAACCAGTTTTTTTTTGGGGGGGGATAATGCTGCTCATTCATCTATTTCTTTACCTAACTGAATGATAATCTAGCCAATAGTTCTTCATTTTTTGATCATCTTCATGCTTGTTAAAATTAAGACATATAATTTTGATTACAATTCCCCAATATATTAGCCTATTGATCCTTTAAAAATATCTAACTTGGCATAACAAATATTATTATTATATTTATTAATTTATTATCATAACAATATATAACATGATTATATTAATTAATACTGATGACAATTACCTGATGTATAAGTTTTTTAAAAATGCTTTACATACATCATTTCATTTTATTGTTGTTCAGCCATTTTTCAGTTATGTCCAAATATTTTTAACTCTATTTGGGGTTTTCTTGGCAAAGATACTGCAATAGTTTGTCATTTTCTTCTCCAGCTCATTTTATAGAAAACTGAGGCAAACAGATTTAAGTGACTTGCCCAGGGTCACACAGCTAGTAAGTGACTGAAATCAGATTTGAATTCGGAAGGTGAATCTTTCTGACTCTAGGCCCTGTGTTTTATCCAATGTGCCACCTAGCTGCCTTCCTCCTTATTAGATCTCATTCTTATTGAAACCATACTTTCTTCATGACCCACCCTTTAATAATCCATTTCAAACATATGATTTTTGAGCACTTAATTAAAGAGTCAACACGTTTTTATTTAGTACTTAACAATATGCCTAGCAATGTATTGCCATTTTGGATATAAACAAAATAAATGAGAAAATCCCTTATTTTAAGGAGCTGATGATCAAATAGTGGAAAGAAGGGTGTATGTGTATGTCTCTGTATGTGTTCTGTATACATGTATACAAAATAAATACTTGATGAATAATAAAAAGTCATTGACTATAAGATAGTTTGCAATGGAGAGCCCTGGCAATTGGGGGGTGGAAGGGAGATAAAGAAAACCTTTGAGTAGAAGGTGGTGTTTGAGCTGAGTTCTGAAATATAAGAGGTATTCTTTGAGGTGGAAATGACAAGAGGGTGAATTCCATGGTAGATGGCCAGGGTAATGGCACAGAAGTGAGAGTGGAGCATTGTGTAAGAAGGCCAGTATGGCTTTTTCAGAGTATAGAAGGGGATGTATTGTCCAATAAAGCTGGCAAATTTGGTTGGGGCAATATGGTGAATGCTTTTACAAAATAATGGAGGTTTTTATTTTTTATTTCAGAGATAATATGGAAGTACTGGAGTTTATCAAGTACCAAAGTTGATATGGTCAGATATATACTTTAGGAAAATGGCTTTCATAACAAAAAAATGCGTGACAGAGTGGGAAAGATTCGAGGCCAGAAGATAGACTGCAAGATAATTTGAGTATCAAGAGTGAAAGATGATGAAAGTATCACCTAAAGTGGTAGCTATATGAACAGAAAAAAGGAGTTCACCAAAGGGAGGTTTTTGAGCATCTCTTATGTACAATGTCTTGTACTAAGTGCTATGGAGACTCCTTAGAAGAATAAACAGAAGGAATTTACAATCCATGGAAGGAAAACATGTAGAAAATTACCATTATACAAAATAATGTATAAGTTGTATTCTAAGTGCAGTAGAGAGTGTTTTAAAAGTTCAGAGGAGAGAGAAAAAACTTTTGCTTAGACTGATCAAGAAAGCCACCTAGGAAGAGGTGACATTTCATATGGGTTTTAAAGGATGCATAGGATTTGACTAGCAGAAATGGAGAGGAGAGTATAATAGGAAAGGGAATCCCATGAGCAAAGGCAAAGGAACCGGGAAAGTAAAATACACCATTGAATCATAATGAGTTGACCAATTTGACTCAAATATAGGACATGTGTGGGGATTGAAAAACTTAGAATTTAAGATCCTTCATAATTTGACTCCAGCCTACCTTTTCTATCTTATTTCACATTTCTCTTCTTTATATATTCAATTTTTTTAGACAGATTGTTATATTGGGTATTACTCTAAATCAGTCTACTATTTCCTTTTTTTCCTTTATTCACACAGGCTGTTTCTGGACTTTGGATGTACTCTGTCATCTTCTTTTATTTGCAATCCTGCTTTTCAAGTTAGTCCCATTGCCATTTTCTCTAGGAAGCCTTTTTTGATTTCCTCCACCTTTCAGTTAAAAATATTATCTTTAAATTTTTTTTAGATCAGTATACCTAGATTTCTCCTTTGATCCTGTCATACACGTTTATTATGCTTAGTTACATACCATTTCTCCCCTACTAAACTATTGATTCTTTGAGGACAGGTTTTATCTTTGTTTTTAATGCCTAGTGAAGAGCTTTGTACATAGTTGATGGTAAACACATCTCACTGGATTAAATTTAGGCCAAATTGTGCATTGACTTTGACTATGAATTAAGGAGCCTGAATACAGGTTACAACTTCTCATCCTTGAGTTCTTGTTGGGATAGGCATAAAACCTGCAAGATACACATAAATCTATGCTTGGAAGTAGTGGTAATATGTCTCAGTTTAGAACTCTCATAAAATCCTCAATTACTTCTGAATTATGGAAATGTTCAGAAGTTACAAATAAAATAAAATAAATGACATAGCAAATAGGAAGGTGCATGAAATTAAGCTTGGGGAAAAAAGTTAAATTATTACATGGAAAAAAGAGATTTACTCCCAGAGAGATTTGTTTATCATTATGCTATCAGGATTGCAAAAATATGTTTTGGCTGAATCAAATTGCAAATTATTACAATCCAAGAGAGGTGCTTGTTGATATGCCAGAGAATGCTGGCTGGATAGAGGATGGAAATTAACTGTTTCACAACATTAGTGTTATCTTTATACATCCCATAGAATTTAGATATTTAATATTTAATGATTTACCCTAAAGATTTACATATCATACAGAAATAAAACCTACAAGGACTTGACCTTATATTGTAGGTGATCTTGATTAATTGCTATGCTCAGAATATCAAGAGTTCTCTTAACTAAAGAGTAATCAAAAATCCATTTTATGTGAATACTAATAGCAACCTTTTTCCTCCTCTTTGGGTTTCTGAAGCAACTTGAACATATGTGTTAACTTATCACAACTTTGGGGTCTTCTCCAAGTAAATCCAGGCAGGTACTTTGGGACCTAAACCAGCCTCTTGGTTTTCATTTTTTCCTACACAGTCTTTTCCAGTTGAGCCCACCTCACATTGCCACTTTTTGATTCCTGACCCAGTCCATGATAGCCTAATTTCCACTTACAATGAACCTGGCTTACTGGGAACCAATAGTATAGAATATTTCTGCCTTTAAAGAAGTTAGACCTTGAAAAAAGAGTAAATTCCTCAGTGATTAGCATCTTCCCATCTGATACTGTCTCCCTCCCTGGTGATTCTGAGCCCCTGACTACTATTATACAAATCCTGGCCCCCCCTTTCCAACTCTGTTGTTCTCAGTCCATTTTCCCCATTGACTTCAATCCTATTTTGTTGCAAGTACCCCCACCTCCTAATGCCCTTGCAGTGCTACAGAAATTCCCTCTCTTTTCACTGTACCATCTGGAAAGCCTGTCCAATAACTTTTTTTTTAAATTTCCTTTCATCTTAAACCTTTTTCTCTTTAACTCTTACCATCCTTTGTCACTGTTTTGACTTGGGTTCCTCCTGGTAACATTGCTTCCCTTGCTACTTTTAGGAGTATTGGTTACACTTCCACTCAAAGATTTTCTCTGATCTTTATGAAGGTTTTAGAATACTTCTTGCTTTCCATTGTCACTTCCAAACTCCCTCTACCATCATCACTTGGTAACTTTTCCTTTGATATTCATACTTAACATGCTTGTTGCCCAATCCAGATCATAGTGGCCATTATGTATAAATCTCTAGTCCATTTTCTTTTCTTAATCAATGAGTTCAGTCCCCAGATCACCATCTTTCTCTTCATTTCAACTCCTATCTTTATACAAGAAGACTTCAACATACATACATATGCACATACACATATATATACACATGCACACATATATATGACCTCAAATACCCTAACTTTTCAGATCCTTAATGTTAATACATTTTCATGACACACCCTTCTACTTTACCTCTTTTACATGCAGACAGAGATAACAATATTATTGATCTTGCTTCATCTACAAATGTTTCACTTTCATATTCATAAACAGACATTCCTTCTATTTTAGTGTAATAAAAGATTATCTTTGTGCCTTACAATTCATAACTTGGTTCATCATATTCACTACCTCCTCCATTATCTACACTGACCTGTTCTTTCCCAGGGTATCAAGTCTGCATTAGTTAAAAGCTTCTCTCTTTTCATAATGACCCCTTGATTAGCCTGTTCAACTTTATACCACCTTTTACTCTCTCTAATTGCTCCTTTTTTTCAATTGCTTGATCATACTTTGCCAAATCTTAACTCTGGATTATTGCTATCATCTGTCCTTCTTAATTCTGTTTATTTGTTACTGAGAAGAGGTCATGAAAATCACAAAGGTATACTGATTGCATTCCCTATAAATTTATGTTACCTAATTTAATTGAGTCCTCATTGTAGTAAGGCAATGATTTTCTTCCTATCCAACTAATTTTTGGTGGGCTGTTCCAAGCCATCTTGTTTCTTTTTAAGCTTCCCATAACATTTCCTAAAATTTTTCTGTTGAACATTTTTCCTCATTCTTCTCTGAAAAAAATAGAGGCCATTTGCCAAGAATTCCTTCTTATTTTAATTCCATAACATTCAGATAACTTTCCTCAATATCTTCTTCACTCCCATCTCAAATGAAGAGGTAGCCCTTCTTTTTGTTAAATTCTATCTTTCTACAAGAATCCTAGATCCTATTGATCATCTAATGTTAGTAAAAGATCACCTTCACCATCTCTCCCTATCTACTGATTGCTTTCTTACTTTCTACAAATACGCCAATATTTTCCTCATTCTTTTGGATGGCTTGACATTTAAAACTCTTTTTAATCTCATTCCTTCCCAACTTTTCAATATTATGAATACTTTATTCCCTCTACAAACTTTAAAATCTAGTGATCCAGCTCTATTTACAATATCTTGCTCGTAACATGTGATTTCCCAGCTTTGTGTCTTTAAACTGACTTTCCTTTCTTCTAGTAATGTCTCTTGCCTCTCTCTTCTGCATCTTGCCTGGCTTCAAGATTCACCTCCAGACTTGCAAGAGACTTTCCTAGTCTCCCAGCTGCTAGTGTTTCCCCTCTGACATTGTTTTTTTTAATCTACTTTATACATAGTTTACATATATCTAGTTAATTTCATGTTTAGCTCTCTCATTCCATTGTGAACTCTGTGAGCAAGCATGAATTTTGCCATTTTTTGGTATCTCTAGGATTTGTTACATTGCTTGGCTGAGAATAAATGTTTAATAACTATTTATTGATTAATTGAGAACCTCATAATTCTAGTAATAAGAATAAAAATGATGAGCAATAGTGGGAAAGAAGAAAGAAATTTTGACTTAATGACTCAAGGATTGTTGATCTGCCCAGGTTGAAGATAATGAAATAGGAAACAATAAAAGAAAAATGGGCTTAATATATGATTTTGGATTAAATTATGTGAGTTTAGCCAACTGTATTTTATTAGTTGAATATGCAACATCACTGGAAAATAATATGCAAATTTAAAATAATTATTTTTCTGCTTCTTATAGTGTTATTATTGTGATATTCTTATATTGTTTAATGGAGTTTGTGAAAAAAAAATCCCCCAAAATTGGAAGACCAGGTAATACAGAATACATGTGCATGAGGCCATAAGATGTGGTGGATAGGGTATTGGATTTGGTGTCAAGAAGACTAAATTTCTTGGTCCTTCCTTTTTCTAAATTGTAAAGAAAGGGTAGTTGGACTTGATGGTTTCAAAATTGACTCCCTGCTATAAAATATATTATTTTTGTAAAAATAGTATAACGAGAGCAAAAGCTCATGAAAAGCTGACAATGATGAGAGAAACTAAGGATAACAAAAATATGAGTAGAAAAAGGGAATTGGTGAATGAATAGCATCACCGATTGGGGGTAGATGTGAAGAATTGTGTTCAATCTTGCGTCCCATGCTTTAAAGAGAAGAAAAGTATCCAGAAAAAGCAATCTATATTGAAGGGTCTTGAATGCAAGTTATATGGAATTTTGTTGAAGGAAATATGCATACTTAGTCTAGAGCAGAGAAACCTCAAGGAAAAAGTAGGAGTCATTTTTAAATATTTGAAAAGTTGTAAAGTGGAGTTCTGTGTGGTCCCAGAGAGTTTGACCAGGAACAGTGCATAGAAATTGCAGAGAAATTTTACTTTATTTCAGGAAAAACTTCTTAATGATTAGAATTATCCAGAAGTGGAATATTTTAGAAATTAAATCATGTGGAAACTGGATGAAGTACATATACATAGCATCCCTATCATCTTGTCTGCTTCTGGAATTGTACCATGGATGCTTTCAGTGAGCCTGCAGGAAATGATTTTATATCCTAAATTTTGTATTCAAACAAAAACAACAATTATTTTATCAATCTGGGTAAAAAGCCACAGGAAATTAAATAAAAAGAGCAACAGTCGGATAATAACTTGTTACAAGACATTTTTTTTTTAAAAGCCTCAGGTCAATCAATCAAGAATAAGATTCAAACTTCTCTTGCTACTGTTGCCTTACATCTATGGCCTGGATACCTAATTGCTTTTGTATTTATATTTTTTTCCTGATTTCTGAACAAGGTGCCTTTAGAGGGTGATAAGGATCCAAAATTCTTAACAATTCAGGCTATCCAAAAGTAGAATAACCTGCTCCAGGAAGTTAAGGATTTTCTATTATTGATGGTCTTCAAGGAGATGCTGTTTACTTAATGTTTAACTTTATAATTCTTAGATGAATTGGACTCTTGAGGTACTTTATTTCTTAAATTCTGTAATTCATGACATGCATATTGGCCTTTGTTCTAGATTGCTTTCCACATTGCATAAACTGGATTTAATTTTGAATTCAAACTCTCAGCTTTCTTTATTTAACAGCTCTCTCCTTTAATCTGTGCGTTTCCCATAGACAAAAATTTGACAGTTTCTGCTTCATATTTTGGCTCCATTATCATGGTAAATGATTAATAAATTTTCAGTACTGCTATCCAGCCCAACAAAATAAGGGCATGTTTTAAAAAACAACAAACATGCCCTTATTTTGTTGGGTTAGATATCAGTAAATAAGAAAATGTCTCTGGGTAGAAAACTCATTTTAGAAATCATTGTTTCATGCAACTCAAAAGGAATAAAACCATTGGTATACACAATTCTTCCTTGGTATATATAATGGCTTTCTTTTTTCCTATAATATTATGTACTTATTGTTAGAATGCCTAAGGGAATCTTAAATTCAAGATAAAAAGAAAATTCCTTTATTTTTTGCCATTTTTACAGACATTTCAGTACTTCTTTATCAGAAACTCTATATCAATCAAAATAGTCAACTTGTTCTCCAAAATTAGCACTCCATTCACCTCTGTATCTTTTCTATGGGTTTTGTACTATGTTGGAATGCACTCTCTGATCACATCTAACTCTTTGAGTCTATATCTTCCTTAAAGAATGGAGTCTTTTTCTAATTCTCTTTACTTGTTAGTGTTCTTTCCCTCCTCATTCATTCATTCATTCATTCAATGAACATTTATTTCCTACTATGTACCATGATGTCTCTGAAAAATTAGGAAGTCAATAGAATCATTATATTAGGTATGAGCAGACTGCTATGTGTAACTACTGAAGAATCCTGAAGAATAGAAATAAAATATGCCATCAGAAAATGGCATGACTCTCAGGAAGAGAAGATGAAGTAGCCATGTGGTGAGAGTGAAAGAGAATGGACAGATATTCAGAGTGTTCCAGTATTACTGTAGTGATACAGAGAAAAAAGTGTGGAAAGCCTCAAGCTTGGACAGACCCCTGTGACAAACATAAGGAAGTAAATTGACAAAATAACAAAACAAAACAAAATACAGGATGAGTGGGTTTGGAATTTGATAGTCCCTGTACTGAGTGCTGGGAATGGAAAAATTGAAGTAGTCCCTGCCCTCAAAGAACTTATATCCTATAGGGGAAAACAATATGTAGACAGATAATTTGATACAAAATATATTAAAAAAAAGGAAGTTCAAAAAGGCCAATCAATAGATTATCACTTAGACCAGAGACCATGCCCTGGAGGTTCCACTTTCACCTCTGAAACCTTTCATCTGTGATTCCTCTGTCTACTGCCTCACATGTCCAACTGCATCAGAACAGACTGGCTCCATACATGCTTCACTTTATTCCCCTCATACCCCTTACCAACTACCTTGACATTCTCTAGGCTGTCATTTACCTCCCCCTCTTTCTCTTTTTATAATCCTTGGCTTCCTAGTTCTGGAATAAAAATCAAATCAGTATCATCATCATCAGTAGAAAAAAGTGTGTCAATCTATTATAGAGCCACTCACCATCCCTGTAAGTTTGCATACCAAAGTCTCCCTGTTTGATCATCATTCTCCTTTATATACTATCTCTATTAGAATGTAAGCTTCTTGAAGGCAGGGACTGGCTGTATTCACTTAGGTACCTCCCCCTCACTCAAGTCCTTTGGGATAGTATTTTGGAAAGATTTTAGCTCTATAATGCAGGCTTTTCCTTTAATTCACTCATTAAGATTACTGATCCCTGAAGTATAGAAGAATAAATATACAGCAAGAAAATTATCTCTTTCTCACTTCACACTAGGGTGGCAAACTGATTCTTGCTAGCAAAGAGAGAAGGGGCAAGTGCCTACAATAGTAGGAGAAATATTAAAATGGGGTAGAATGTTAACAGTGAAGACTGTTTAAACATGTTTAAACATGGAGTTTTTAAATGTTTAAAATGAAGTTTTTTTTAATGTTTAAAAATGGAGAGGGGAAGATGGTAGTGGATGATCTGCTTATTTGCCACTGAAAAGAAGTTTGCAGTTTATTTTTGGCACCTATGTCCTATTTTTCTGATTCTTATGCCAAAGAGAGGATCATCTTTTCAAGCGACCCCTAACCACTAAGTGTTTTTGCCTCTTGTGGACCTAAAGAAGCTATCTGCTTCTTTTGAGTCTCACAAGCCCTGATGGCTAACACAGCTTTAGAAAGAGCTATTTCTCATTTGGTAAAAATTTCCATTATCAAACATTTAGATTTACTAAACTGGGAATGAAAATACGAAGTCAGATCAAAGATAAAGATTCCATATCTTTGATCTTGTTTAGGAAAAATCTTAATTTAAGAAATATATTTGGGAATTTTCTTTAACATTTCCTCTCAGAAAGGAGATGGATCTCTGTAAAAAAAAGTAGCTTATGAAATAACAATAATGTTTGTAATGCACTCCCTAACTTACTAAGCTAGGAAGTGGCACTTGTAGAATCTTGCTGAGAAAAGAAGGGAGAAGGTAGAGTGAGTGAGTATGTAAGAGAGAAAAAGGTAAGTGAGAAGGATATGAAATATGGATCCTTCTTTCCTAGTAAACGGAATAATCTCCTTTTCATGTTCTAGTGTTCCCATAACAAAGAGTAACAATTATTTCTCTTACCTCAAGAGGCAAAACAGATGCAGACTATATGATGTGAGGCTTGCTTTTCTTCCTAGGAAACATTTTTATAGTCAAACATTTAAAAAAATTTGAATAGCAAACCTGGCTCCTTGACCATTTTTTCCTCCTGAGAGCAAACTGGGCAACCTCACTGTAGGAGCAGGTGTATGGTTGTAGCTGCAACAGAGATCAACAGAGGAAAGAGGAAGGAATGAGATGAGATGAGAAAGAGAGACGCAGACAGAGAAAGAGACAGAGAAAATAGAGAGAGAAAGAAACAGAGAATTGGGAATTTTCTTTAACATTTCCTCTCAGAAAGGATAAATATAGGAAGACAGAGACAAAGTTACACAGACACACACACAGACACACACACACATACACACACACACCACAGCTAGAAAGTCAGAGAGAGAGGAAAGGAGAAACCAAGAGACAAAGACACACAGACAGATACACAGAGACAGATACATAGAGAAATGCTGCGTTCTATTTTCCTTATCCTAATTTTATGGACTCCATATTATACCAGATAATTAAGGAGGAAAAAAATCAAGAATAATTTCTCTGAGACAGACATGGTTAGTGAACATCAGTTCTAGATTTGTACAGGAAAATGGCTAAGAGGCCACTGGTTAGAATTGTAATAGGAAGAATTTAGGTTAGAAATGAAATATTTCCAAAGTGTAAAATCTAAAAAACTTAAAACATATTCACCCAAGTTGAGGCCTTTTCTTCAAGGCTATTAGCAACTCTCTCTGGACTTGTTCTTTATGGTTCTGAGAATTTTAAGTATTTTTTAAGAATTGAAGAATCTGAAATAGAAATTGAATGAATGGCTGTTAGTCATCTAATAAATATATTCCCTATTATTACTTCAATACAATGTTAATGAGGGACTTTCAACATTTGAGAAATGTGTATATGCATTTATTTTTATACATACACACATGTTTCATAATTAATTCAATTAAACATTCATAAACTGATTCCTTTCTTTCCTTTTGTAGCAATAGGCAGTCATATATGTATAATCATTCACCAAGAATGCTGACAGATAGGAGAGGGCTTAAAAAACCTAGTAATTAGAGTTGGCCTCAAATGAAATTAATTGCCTAGAGAACTAATACAATTTTTATTCCTGCTATGACCTCATTCCCTTTCTGATTTGATACTCCATGATTTTCTTGTTCAACTTTATGAGGTCCTCTCCCTTTTGGATCTCTTGCCCATCTTGTCTTATTGTCATTCATCTCTTCATAAGGTGACACCTTGGATTATTTTCACTGTTTGTCTTCTCCATTTCCATAAACATTGAGCAAGAATTAAGTTCCTACTATGTATCAGATTATCAGATTAAGGAATTACTAATTACTAATGAAGGAAGTTACATATCCATTCTCTTACATATCCAGTCCACTTCAAATTTGTTATATATAATCATC
This sequence comes from Myrmecobius fasciatus, assembly GCA_023553655.1. NCBI lineage: Eukaryota > Metazoa > Chordata > Mammalia > Dasyuromorphia > Myrmecobiidae > Myrmecobius > Myrmecobius fasciatus. The sequence continues at coordinate 81,075 of JAJPUD010007561.1, read as the reverse complement.
AAAATATATAATCATCAAATAGTGCAGGCTAGCAAGAAAGGCAGAACTACCAATTATCCTGAGACAGAGAAATTATCTACATGTCAGGGAAACTCACTCTTCCCTTCTTAAAAGTGGAACTTCCCTAGCATTTCACTTCTCATCAGGGGCATTGCTTTTCCTTCAAATCATGATGTAATCTGTGTGATAGGGAAGTTGCTTTGCAATTGCTTCTGGGGATAGGATGATTGCATAGTCTTGGAGAATGGGAATTCCTCCTAGGGACAGACCTCACTGGATTTCTTTAAGGGACTCATTAGAAGAAATTCTCTTTCATACAGGAAGAATAGTTTCCTTCCCATTAGGTTTTCTGCCGTGATTGTAGATGACCAAAGTGGGACTCTGCATGTAATCACCATTGGACCTCCCTTTGATGAATATTAGTCATCTTTATTCCTTTCAGCATCACTTTAAAAGGTGTTCCCTCCTCAAACCACCTACTCTGTCCCTCTCTCAACAGAGAATCTAATTAAACACTTCACCAAAAATTGAGATTATCCATCATGAGACCTTCTTCCCAACTCTATATCCCCAGATTACCTTAGCAACACCCCTATCTTTTTTCCCCTTTCTTTGCCTTTGTTTCTGTGAAAGGGATGGCCTCCTTTCAAATGTCAGGTCTGCTATTTGTATCCTTAGTCTCATTCCCTTGTCTTCTCTTGGTATTTATCACTTCAATCATTCCTCCCTATCTCTCTTTAATTTCAGTCTCTCATTATCCACTGGTTGCTTTCCCACTGCTTGTAAACAAGCCCAGATTCACCCCAATTTAAAACAAATAAAACTTCACTTGAGCCTTAATCCACATAAGCCATCATTTTATATATCTCTTTCTTTTTACAGGGACAGACAGAAAAAAAAATGGAAGCATCGATTACTTCCAAATCCCCTCTATTATCTCACCTCTGAACTTCTTGCAATCTGTCTTACAGCTTCCTTACTCAATGGAGACTTGATCTCTCCAAGCTTAGCAATAATATACTGTCAAATCTGATGATCTTTTCTCATATTGTATTCTTTTTTGATCTCTCTGTAGCATTTGAAACATTTTGCTACCTCTCCTCCTAGATACTCTTTCCTTTCTAGGTTTCCTAACACTGGTCTTTCTTAGATCTCTTATTTGTCTTACTGCTCTTTATCAGTTTCTTTGGCTTCATACTCATTCTTGCCATACCCCCTATTTGTGGGCATGCCCCAGGGCTCTTTTCCCAACCCTGTTCTTTTCTTTATAAATTATTTCTCTCAGAGATATCATGAAAATCATATTCAAATATGACTCCCAGACCCGTACATTCAGCCTCAGTTTCCTACCTGAAATCTAGACCTGGTCTTGATTGACCAACTGTCTATTGGACATCTTAAACTGGATGTATCATAGAAATCTCTAATTCAATATGGCCACAGTGTAAATTATGATCTCTCCCTTCTCCCTTAACCCCCTCTTCCTAATTTCCCTATTTTTGTTAAAAGCACCAGTGTCATCCTGATCAGTCATCTTTAACTCTTCCCTCTCTCTTATCCTTCATATCCAACCAATGACAAAGGTTCATTGCTTCTAACTCCACAATTTATCTTACATTGATCCCCATTCTTTTTATGTACCACTTTATTTTATCTTTATCATAAACTATTGCAATTGCCTTAAGAGGTCTCCAAATGTAGTCTCTTTCCTATTCATATCCCACAAATTTATATTTTTAAACCTCAAGTTTTATCATATCCCTCCAGTGACTCTTGTCACCATACTCCTCTGGCTTTTTAAAAAATCTCTTAACTGCTACAATCTATTTTTCTACTCTTAGTATATGTTATTCTTCTTCATAAACCTAACATTCCAGCCAAACTTGTCTACTTATTCCTTATGTATAACATTCATCTTCTTTGTTTGTGAAATTTCATTCCTATGTTTGAAAGGCACTTCTCATCTCTGATTCCAAAATCTTTGACTTTATTCAAAGTTTAGTCTATATCATCTCCTACAGGAAACCTACACTAATCTCCTCAATTGCTAGTTCTTTCCCCTAAATTACTTTGTCTCTACTTCATATTTCACTATCTGTATGGGATGTTTGTAATTGGTCTCTGAATGTCCTGGTATTCACCTTCAATGCTATTTACCCCAATCTCCCTCCCTGGAATATAAGTTTTATTATGATAGGGATTGTTATATATTTGCTTTTGTACCCCTTGAGTACCTATATGGTACTTAGACCACATAAACACTTAAGACATACTTGTGGAAAGACTAAAAACTGATCAGATTCTGGTGGATCCTTATTGGTGATAATAGAGAAGTAATTCATACTTCAAGTAGAGTGGACTTAATGACATGAGTTCTTTTCTAACTTAATGCTATGGCCTACAACTTTTTTCTGATTCCCCTGGGTCCTACCATTATGTGTAATCTTGCTATAGGCTTGTCCTAACTCTGTGCAATAAGTTTTGTTGGGACTAATGACTTCTATTTAGTGTGAATGTCATAGAATACAAATAAAATATAAGATGTTCCAGCCTCAAGAAAAGTATAATTAAATGAGGGAGAAGACAACATAAGAATGTGTCCAACAGAACAATGGGAACTATTTCAGAACCAATTTGAGCTATTGTATACTGCTGGAGTTGCTGTCATGATTGGGATGAATTTGATTAGTATAGAATTAGTTCAGTTGAAGTAGCCAAATGCTTTACCCTCCCCAGGGAGAAGCTGTTGATTCACTGGGAACAATTCTTTCTTCTATCTAAGTTATGAGTTGACCAGAGGGCAAATTGTTGGGGCAAATTTTTAAAGAATTTATAGTCTCTTCCTAAAGCCAGGAGGGTTCCAGCCAGTTCCTTTTTGATTGCAAAACAGGAAAATCAAACTACCTTATACAACAGGGCAGAGAGCTTGTTGTGATTAAATTGTTTGTGTGAACAATTTTCAAAAAAGCTGTTTTCTCTGCCCATTCCAATGTGATATATTAGTATTATTATTATTGTTATTACTATTTTGACATTATAAAGTTAAATTCCATAGCAATAAAAAACTGCCAAAAGGACTAATATATCTTCTTATTCTGCATAAGCATCTTGTTCTGCTTTGGCAATGTAAATGCATCTTCATATCTTGAGATCATTTTAAAAATCTTCTAATCAGATTTTTCAGGTACTTTCCAAGGTTTTTTCTATAAAAATCGAATTTGTCCTGGGAAAAAAGGTGTAATTAAATGGTGAAAATTCCATTTGCTCAGCTAGTAGCAATTAACTATCTGAGGGTTGAAATGGGAAAACTCCTGTCATATATTCTACATGGAAGATTTCTGATGAACATATTTCCCTATGCTGGGATTAGCACAGTCTCAAACATGGCATGCCTACAAATAAATTTTAGGGATATGTGTATAATGTGTATGTATGCACATGCATGTGCATGTTCATGTGTATGTGTTTGTGTTTTAATGGAGAGTTTGTCAAAAACTATAATGGTGTGACTATCTCTGATGTACCCAGTCTCTTATTTCTATACCTCTGTTTCCAAGGACTTACAGAAGTAGAGATGAGGAAGGAGAGCATTTCAAACATTAGGACAGCCAGAGAAAATGCTCAGTGTGGAGAGATGAAGTATCTTCTTTGGGGAACATCAAGGAGGTTAGCATTATTAGATTAAAGAGCATATGGTAGGGAGTAAGGTATAAGAAAACTTAAATAGTAGAAGACAATTTATCAAAGACTTTGAATACCAAATAGAAGCTTTAATATTTAATTCTGGAGGTGATATGGCAGGAGTCAAAGGAGTTTATTGAGTAGAGGGGTGACATGATCAAATAAGTAGTTCACTAACAGGCTATTGTAGTAATCCAAATGGGAGTTGATGAGGGCCTGCAACATGGAGGCCTTTTCTTTTCTGTTGGTTGATCAGGGCTGGGATCTCTCAGATTTAAAAGAAAAAAGACATGATTCATTAAGATACAATTTTTTTAGTTTAGTTTTAGGTACTTAATATATTCTCCTCCTAAAGATATTTGCAGTTCAAGGGTATCATATATAGTAATGCTTAATTCAAATGACTCATATTTTATAAATTGAGTGTGGGGTACCTGACTGGTGTGCTAATGATAGGAGGAGATTTTGGGATTGTAGGACTTCTTTGTATTCTGAAAGCATGTTATTGTGGCAACAATTTGCCTGTCTTTATGGAAGCAGGCATTTTGAGCAGTATCCTCATGGTAAAGTTGAAAAAGGACTGGATTTGGAGTCAGAAGGCCTTATTGCCTGTGATGCTGATGTTGATAACCCTAGTTTGATTAAGCCTTAGTTTTCTTATTTGTAAAATAAAAGGATTCAATTAGAAGATGTTTTAGCTTCCTTCTATCTCCAAATCCATGATCTAGGACTAAAAACTTTGATTTTACAAAATTGGCTTACATAACTTACTTTGAAAGTTAGGTTACATGTCACATAATGTATCAATCCCAGAAAAATCTTGCTTATTAGTGAATGGTTTATTCATATTTCTTCATGAACAACTCAATGGCTTATATTGTTAGCAATGCTAAAACTAATTGCTGTGCTCCACATTGCTCCTACAGTTTTTTGTTTTTTTTTTTTTGCTGTATCTTTTGCAGTCTCTGTGTGGGAACTTCAAATAACTAGGAGATTAAATATACTTTTAAAATATTATTTATCTGTTTTTAACATTTAAAAATTTTAAGTTCTAAATACTCTTCTATACCTCCCTTACCAAGTGAGAGAATGCAAAATATGATTGGAATCATGAAAAGCAACATTTCTTTATTAGCTATATTTAAAAAAAACAAGAAAGAAAATTTCTCTGAAAATGAGAAAATTATACTTCAATTTGTACTGAGTCCATTATTTTTCTCTTGAGGTAAAAAGCATTTTCTTTTTCATCATGCATCCTTTGGAATTGTCTTGGATCATTGTATTGATCAGAATAGCCAAGTCTTTCACAGTTGATCATTATTACAACATTGCTGTTACTGTGCACAATGATCTAGGAGATTAAATCTTAAGACTGTCAGTAAAATTGATTTGTTCCCTGGTCCTCTTCTGGAGGTTCTTTATTATAGGCTGAATGAATTTTATGTTGCTTTCAGCTCTTGACACAATCTCAGTCCTCTCCAGGATGAGAATACGTAATGAGAGCATGGATGAAGGATGTCCCCAAAGGGAGCATGATTTCTTCCTGGAGAAAAACACAGTCTGAAGATGATGAGATGAGGGCAGAACATTGAACTTCACTCCAGAGGACCAACTGATGACAAAGAATACAGATGGGCAGCTAACCCCCTTGCTCTTTTGGGGAAAGTGGCAAAGCACAAAGGAAATGATATTAGCATTGCTCATTTTCATGTTGCTTTTAAGTTTATTAACATTTTTGGTACTCATTCCCATTTTCATACCCCACAAAAAGGCTCTGCAGAGCTATAGCATCCCTGCGGCAGTGATTCAGACAATCACTTGATACCAGCTGGAGAGGCCAGTGGAACAGATTGGCAAGCTGAGCCACACTCTGCTTCAGGCTTGTCTGGGATTTTTAACTATTATTTTGCTTCTTCCCTTTTGCCCCCATTGGAGCCATTGCATATAAGTTAATTCTGACTATAGTGCCTTATTCTTCTAAGCAGCAGGAAGATTATGTCTAAAGACGAATGATCAAAGCCTCCTTGGATAGGGAATAAAGGGATGTGTGTGTGTGTGTGTGTGTGTGTGTGTGTGTGTGTGTATGTGATAATATGGAAAGTACTTCTTGATAGATCTGGAGTGGGGGCAGGGTTAGGGGAGCTAATAACTGGCTTCTACAAATAGAAGAGGAAAAACTTCTGAAGTTTTCTCAAACAAAATGCTTATCAAACCCTGTTGTTAAAGAGATTTGGCCATTTTGTTTATTTCCATCTTTTCCACAAACATTCCCATTACCTTAGATGATTCCCCTGCTCCTTATTGTGGATGTCTCTGTGTCTCATTATCCTTCAAAAATCAGACTAACTCTCAGCTTTTATAAGAAATCCTCTTAGACTGTCTTACTCAGTCCCTGGGATTATATGATCATAGATCACAACCTGGAAAGAACTTCAAAGGCCATCTAGCATAACTTCCCCTTTTAGTTAAGGAAACTGAGGCCAAATGACTTGTTCAAAGACACACTGCACTGGCAGAAAGAACCAGAGTCAGGGTTCAAACTCAGGTTCTAACACTAACTTTAGTTTTCTTTCTTTTCCTTTCTTTCTTTCTTTTTTAAAAATATCCTGGACTTCTGTAAAACTTGTTAGTATCGTTCACACATTTGAAATGATGATATATTAAAATTTATGTTTAGGTATATTTTTTGCAAGCATATGTCAAGTCTCTTAAAATTTAAGAGCTTCAAAAGCTGAAACCCATCTTTTGTATTTATAGTTTTTTGAATTCTCCATAGCATTTAGCTCCTCAGGCTTCCTAGATTTGAATGAAATCTAGATTTTTCAGTGACAATATTATATTCCTTGTATTATCTTTAGAGAAGCAGAGAAAATAGATTTTCCAGTTTGGAAAGGATCTGATAACATATCTAATCTAATCTATATCTGACAAAGAATTCCTGCTACAATATTGCTAGCAAATATTTATTCTACCTTTGGTTGAAGAACTCAGTAGTGAGGAAGCCTACTATAGATATCTTGGGCAATCAACTGGACTTTTGGATAGTTTTAAATAGATTTGTATTGAGATCTTTTGTTTTTATGTCCTCCTCTATATTTCAGCAAAACTGTTTTATATATGAAAAATATGTACATATATATAAACACATATATACATACATATACTCACACATACATTTTTTTGCAGCACATCTTTATTTCCTTACTCTTTGGGACTTCTCTATCATACTTCCAGGAAATCCATCATCAGAAACTTCATTATTTTTCAAGAACAAATCATCTTTGGTGCTCATACCTCATCAATATCCCCTACTTCTCTTTGGAGGGCAGAGTGAAGAGCTCCCCCTCAAATTTCCATTTAAAGAGGTGGGTCAACTGGGGATTTACATCGTTGGACTTCATTATGCCCTGGAGTTGGGTACATTCCTCCCTACTCTCTGTTCTTTTCCAGCTTTTTGATTCTATCTTCTCTCTTTAGACCGTAAGCTGCTTGAAGGCAGTGATTATCTTTCTTTTTCATGTTTGCACTTCTGATGCTTGGCATAGGGCCTGCCACATAGTAAATACTTAATACATTTAAATAAACATTTATTGACTGATATTTCTTAACCATGCCCCCCTTTTCACCTCAGGTACCTCAAAAGTGGATAGGGAATTCTTTTAGTAATGTAGACATACCATCAAAAACCTTTATAATTCACATTTATCAGGTATTTCAAAAGTGGCCATTGTTATGCTATTAAGGTTGTCCCCTACATGTAGCATGGAGTATTATTGTGTGGTTCAAAGAAAGTAAGAACAAACATCTCTAGCCTTGTCTCCCACCCTTCTCCAAGGGAAACTTTAATTTTTAATTCAAGGGAGACTTGAGTCCTGAAGTTTGGCCATTGTGCTCTTATCAGAGAGAGGAGATACTGGGCTAGAATTATATCTATTTGATCTCTTAAATATTGTTCATCTAAGGGATGTGATTTTCAAGTTTAAGCTAACTTTTGATGGCTATTTCACTAATTGGAATGATGGGTAAGCAGGTGGGTTTTATATTCAAGGCTGGACTACTTTGCCATCAAATACTCATTCCATGATGAACATTCACATAATAAGAAACCCATTTTTCCCAAGTTAATAGCAAAAAACCAGAATTCAACAGAGATAGAAGACTTAACATATCTGCCAGACAATTCAGAGTGATGAAGCTCTCCCATAGGAAGTGAGATTACCCAGCTCAACCAAGAGAAAGATAAAGATTCCATGCAAGTTCTCCAAAGTTTCTAATGTAGAAAGCTGGGGATAGGTAGATGATGGAGACTGCCAGCTCCTCTCATATAAGCTTCTTCCCAGAGTCTTTTCCTTCAGCAGCCTGAAGTGGAGTTGGATTGTCCATTGTTTCTCTCAAAGATGCAAAGCAGAAACACTCAAAATAATTGAAATTTTAATTACAAGATTGAATTAGATGAATTACAGTTCTTGAGCTAGAAGAGTATGAAGAAAAACTATCAATTTCATTTCTCTCTACCTCACCAACTCTGCCCTATTCCTCACACCGGTGTAGAGCATTGATTTCCAAAAATAAGAAGAGAGGAGAGGATTCTGGGAAGATAGGGAATAGGTCACAAAGTTCCAAACACTCCAGAATTCCTCCACAAACAGAACAAAATTGCGACTCAAGGCAAACATAGACTGGTGAAAAACAAATAAGACTTGGGGCAGAACAGGAGTCCTCCTAGAACAACTCAAGACTTGAAGAAATGCTTTAGTTCTTAATTTAAAAAAAAATACAGGCAAATAAGAAAGAACCCAAACATAAAAACTTAGGGGAATAGAAAAGACATCTTCAGAGGAGGACAGTGAAGCAAAAAAAATCCTCTCTTACCCCAAAGAGTAAAATTAAATGTCTACCCCTGCCTAGAAAGAATTTACAGTATTCAAAAAAGACTTTAAAAATCAAATGTGAGAGATGGAGGGAAAACTAAACAAACAAAAACCATTCAAGAAAAACAAGATTATGAAAAAAAATCAATCAGAAAAAGGAGATCCAGAGTCTTAAAGAAGAAAATAATTCTTTGAAAATTAGAATGGGCAAGGGAAGCTATGAAAGACCAAGAAATTACCAAATAACGTATACAAAATGAAAAAAAATAGAACAGAATGGGAAACATAAGAAAAACAACAGATCTAGAGAACAGATCAATAAGAGAAAACATAAGAATAATTGAACTACCTGAAAGCTGTAACCAAAAAAAGCACCTTGACACAATAATGCAAGAAATCAAAGAAAATTGTTCTGGCAATGTATGAAGGAAATTGGTATCTAGAATCTTTGATCTAAAAGTATATGGGGATGCTGAGTAAACTATAAGGGAATAGACTGACATACTTTTAAGGGGCAGATTGTTGTTCCTGAATTAAGAAGCAGAAGGTATGGAATAATTTGTCACTGCTGCTAAACATTATCTCTAATTAAATAAATAAAAGTAGTAGTATGATGTGTCTCTGCTCCAAGGCAGAATAGCTAGTGTGGAAGAGGGTAGAAGCAGTGTTAGGGTTAGGGAAAGAGACTGTGTTATCTGCAGTGAAAGGTAGAGTTGCCTTAGAAAAATCAACCGAAAAACATTCCAACTTGAAAAACTGATACAGAGGAGGTGTTTGTTTGTTTGTGTATGTGTGTGTATGTGTGTGTGTGTGTGTGTGTGTGTATTTGATTATTCACACTACAAAGAGATTATGCTTTTAGGAGAAAACCCCTTAGTGTACACATGATTTTTAGGGAGATGTGATGGAATGTTAGGAGCCCTTGCCAAATGAAATAAATAAAGAGAAGGTATGTCTGAAAGATGATTGTTGTTTACCAAAATGTTGACTTAAATAAAATTTTAAAGTGCATTCCCTTTCTCTCCTCTCTTCCCATACAACAATGCATATATGTAGAATGAAAATGAGTATTTTGAGGTAGAGTTTTAAAATAATGCCAGAGTAGACATAAAAGGAATCAGTTAGGAAGATACAGTAGTAGATCACATGAAAATTGTTGTACTCCCTCTTATGTTGCACTGAATGAAATTATTTTTGTGTCTAGTTCTGAAAAAGTAGTAGGTCAGGAAGGGTTTTCTGAGGGTTTTATTGTAAATATTTGTCCAATGGGCTTTTGCCATTCCTGCAGAGGGGAAAAATTGTCTTGATTGAGAACAGTTTCTTATGCTTCAGAATGATATAGGTTGGGTTAGGGAAGATTGAAAAGGGGAGAAGTTGGCAACCTGAATTGTGTCTAGAGGAGGGAAATGAGGATAGTGAGAGCCTTGGAGACTTTAGTGAGAGCCCTGGAAGCTATGCTAGAAGAGGCTAAATTAAAGGAATTATTGATATATAACCTAAGGAGAAGAATACTTAAGTCTCTTAACTTTGTTTGCCTCAGTTACCTCATCTGTAAAATGAGCTGGAGAGACTCTAGCATCTTTGCCAAGAAAATTCCAGAATCACAAAGAACCACAACTGGAAAATGAAGCAAATAGTTATCACATTATGATGGCATGGTATGATGAAAAGAATGCTGATTTAGGAATCAGAGAATCTAGTATCTTTCTCCTACTACCTGAGTAATTTTAGGCAAGTCATTTAAGCATTTAGTTCAACTGTGAAATGAGGGGGTTGTATTAGATAGCCTCTTAAGTGTAAGAAGGGGTCCAGGCCAACTGACTTTAAATTGCTTCTTAGCTCTTGCTTTGCTTTTACTGGAATTTAACATCATGAGGCTTTGGTTGCCGTTTCATTCTAAAACTTCCCTTGGAATCTGGGGCCCCTCGTGCATATTCACTTCTCATATTGTCGAATTCCTCTGTGGTCTCCATTTTGAGGATATGACCAAGTTAGAATATTTATGTTTCTAATTTTATGGACTTTTATATTATGTTACTGTGTGGGTATTTTCTTTCCCTCTCCATCTCCCCGCCCTTTTCTTTTTGCTTATAGTTGTATCTTGAACACTAAGTACAGTTCCTGGCACATAGAAGGATAATAAATGCTTGTTGTCTTGTCTCCCAGATCTAAAATCCCTTCACTTTGCATTAGTTCATGCAAGTCTTTTCATGTTTTTTTCTGAAATTATCCCCATCATCATTTCTCATAGCACAATAATATTCTATCATAATTATGTATCACATTTTGCTCAGCCATTCTCCAAGGGATGTGCATCTTCAATGTCCATTCTTTGCTCCTACAACAAAGTTCTTTTACTGGAATAAATGTTTGTATATATAGGTTTTCTCCCTTTTTCTTTGATATGTTAGAGGGATAGATCTAAGGAGGTATTGTAGGGTCATTGGTTACCCACAGTTTAGTATCTTTTTGACTATAGTTCCAAATTGCCTTTTGGAATGATTAGACCAGTTCACAGCTTTGCCAATCACCATCAATGTACTTGTTTTCCCACAACTTCTCTCTGATGTGTCATTTTCCTCTTTTATCTTTTCAGAGTTGATGGGTAGAAGGAAGGATATCAGAGTTGCTTAAATTTTTAAAATTAGTTATTTAAAGAATTTTTCACATGATTATTGATAATTTGGACTTTTTCTTCTTAAATCTATTGATTTCTTTTGACATTGATCAATTTATCATTGATCATCCCCAAATACTTTTAAAATTTTGATGCTTATTTTTACGATGAGAGACATGAATTATTATTGAACTTCCTGGAGCAATATTCATAACAATATAATCTTCCAAGATACCTAGTTGTTACAGTTAAAAATTCTATATGGCTGAAGTCAATTGGAGGAGGCTTAGTAATAGATCTATATGATTTCAAATATACATGTTATATTTGTTACATGTATATCACAGCAGTTTGAAATTCTACTTAGACAGTTATTCTTTTCAACTGACCTGAAATATATTTAAAGATCTTTGTAAGCTTTACAAAAATATATATAAATGTGTTATTATTATTAGATGCTTGATAAATATTTGTTGATGAATTAAACAAATCTCTATTTTGCAGAAAAGAAATTGTGCCACCAAAATGAAAATAATTTGTTTAAAATCACAGGAATAGTAAATGGCAGAGCTGGAATTTGAACCTATGATAAGTGAGATATGAAATAACTGAGGAAGCAAAAGTTGTAACTCCTGAATATATCAGTTTTAATCAATTGATGTAGTGTATCCAATTGCATAAATAATTGTGATCAGGTCTCCTCAGCTTGGTACTGGACACCAAATGTGAGGAGAAATACATGAATTAAAAGAAGACAATTAACCAGAATACAAAATTAAACAATCTGATTTCTTGTTGGAAGAAAAATGAAAGGCTCTTTAATTTAGGAAGGAGAATGTGAAAAGGGACAATTCCCTGAAATCAGAAAAAAATGGGGGGGGAGGAGGAAGTTCCACCTCCACCAAATGTCTGTATACAATCAAAGGATCAAAGATGAAATCCTTAACTAATTGACTAGTATGGGGCCATTTTTCAATAAGACACTTGAGGTTTTGAAATGCATAATGTGAAAAAAATCCTCACATTGGTCCTTAGACTGCATTTATGATCAGCATAACACAAATTCTTGGTTGAAGATCTTCACACAACATATAGAAGTTATTCAACTTGCCAGCTACACAAAGCTAAGTTCAAATAATGTAATAAAGTTTTCTCAAATTCTCATAATTGAATAAAGTTTCCCCACTAGATAGAAATCAGAGTAGATCCATAATTGAATAGAAAGGAAACTGAGTTAGCTTGAGAACTGATTTACAAGTTGGAATCAGTTTGATTCACACAATTCTCACAATTTCCTCAAACTCATATCCTTCTACTCTAAAACTACTGCTCAGATTTCTGGGTAGGCAAAAATGGGGAATTCTGGTAGACATTGAAGACCCTGTCTGCCTAAGTGGATAGCTTTGGAAATGATGATGGAAGTACAAGAATGTGTAGACAGAAGAGTTATGAAGATAAATCAAACTTTACAGTTTCTGGAAGGCCAGACTGAATCCAAAGTGGCCAATGATGAAAGCTAAAGTTTTTACTTCTTGTCAATTTAATCTCTACCATATTGTATTTGGCAGTAGTGTTAGATTTTCTAAGTGGCCAGCCTGAGTGAAAGAATTCATGGATTGGAGAGCTATGAATAGCGAGATAAGTGTATTGGAAGGTGAAAAAAAAAAGTATGGATAAAGATTAAGTGACTGCTACATGCAGTTTCTAGTATTAAGTCTTGGAAATCAGTACAGTATCTTCCTATTTGTTCTTGGTGGATTACCTGATGAGGATGAATGGACAAAATTTTCCTTTTTTTTTTTTTTTTTGAAACATATTCATGTAAAGTGGTAGATTGTTAGAGTAATAGTAAAAAAAATTGGAGTTTATGGAGGAAAGAGAATACTAATTCTTCATAAATCTATGGCTCCCTCATGTCCTCCCTATAACCCACACTAGTAGGAGATAATTGAAAATACAGGGTTATATATAAACTTTTCTTGATAGATTATATTACTGAGACCAAGGGAGTGGGCTGCAAACCCCAAAGTGTTTTTTAAACACTTTAAACATTAAAAATGAAAATAATTAAACTCAATATTTTGTTCTATAAGGCCTACTTTTAAATATAGATATCTTCAGATTCTGGCTATATCTACAGCAAATTTGGAGTCTATTTAAATACTATTAAAATAGATCAATTAAAAAAACATGAGTTTTTTTCTCCTGAGATAGGATTCTTATATTTCTCAAAAATAGTGAGTTTCTGTAATTGTTTTAAATAAATTATTTATGTTTACTTCCTTTATTCATGAAGTTTAGTTAATTAATCTAGGTATACATGCAGATAAGCAAGGATTTCTCACAAGAACAACAGACCTCTAAGTTATTTCTTGGAAATTCTAATTTAAATGACTAAAAGACTCCATGGAGGCAAGTTACTGATACTAACTACACTTCAAAGAAACTCAAGCACAGGAAGCTTTCGTAGCAGTCGGAAAATTTTTACTCATGAGGATACAGTGAGAAAAAGGAAAAGAAGGGTGTTTACAAAATGACCTCAACTTATGGCTATTTTACATGAGCTCCTGAAGTGGTTGTCCAGCTGGGTTGGCCTGTGTAACTGATTAAGTTTCCTTTTACAATAATATCCTGTTTCAACTCTTATTTACCTGTGAAGTTCAGAGACAATATTTCCTTATAGGACTCCTGGGAGGGGTCGTGTCACAAATCCCAGGAGAATTTTGAGCTGTAATCACAAGACCCTACTTCTTCCTAATGTTTTCTGTAAAGTCTTTTATATTCTTGATTGTGTGATCCATGGAAAATCTGAGATTTATTTCCTATTTTCAGAGCCTGAGAGTGTAAAAATGTTATTCTGGTCTTTTCTATGAATTTCTCTTTCAAAAGAGAACATTGTTTGGGCAGATGGTTTGTCCATTTCTTTAAAAGAGCCAAATGAAGATGATTATTCAAAAAGCATTTTTGGTCATGCACAGCCTGACTTTAACTATGATACATTAACTTTAGACTTTATTCTATCACCATAGATTGTCAGTAATCTAATTTCCCTTAGAGCATCTAGACATGTTCAAGGGAGTATTTATGCATTGTGTATATAGGACTTATGCAATAAATGATGACAAGTTTAAATCATTGATATGGTTATGACATTTATGTGCATTTAGACACAACAAATGACTTTTTGATGTTGATATTCATAACACCTCCATTCTATTAGATTAGGGTCAAACTTAGATCAGTTTGGTATTCAGTCTTTTAAAACTGGAACCTCACAAATTCCAGGAGCCAAGATGGTGGATTATGCAGTAAATTGTCATAACTCTCCCATATTTATATCCAATCAACAATAAAATAACAACCGAGTCCTGAAAGAGTAGAATCAGCAAAAAGACTGGGTGAAACAATGTTTTAGGTCAAAAAATTTGGGAAAATCAGCAAGAAATGTCTTTCTCACTGGGTTAAAAGGGGAATGGAATCCAGGATAGGAAGCATACTAGCAAGTCAGAAACAAGTCCCACTTCAGCAAACCAATGGGAGATCCTGAGATCCAATGAAGTGCTACAGGCAAATATCAATATCAGCATTTCTCCATGTGCCTCAGCAAAGTCAGGAAAATGAACAGACTCCATCTTTGAGAACTGCCACATACTTTATCACTGTTCCAGGCAAACAGGCAATTTTCAGTAGCCAGACTGTCATATGTTTCAGTATAACTTCTGCGAAACACAGAAACACCCCACTGGCCTCAGCACATGGCAGACACCAGCACTAGGACCTCAGTTCAGCACATTAGTCCTCTACAGTGGCTTCCAGCAGTGCCAGCCACTCCATGCAATACCAGATGTGGAGGTCCCATATGGGGCTCCAGGCAGCATCAGTGCAAACAGGTAAATAGCCTGGACCTGCAGCACAAGAAGTCTGAGACAGTTCCATTTCCACCCTGTGAACAGAGCTCAAATTTAAGATAATGGAACAAGGCCAAAAAAAGATGAGCAAAAAACAAACAAAAAAGAATCTGACCACAGAAGTTATTATGATAAAAGAGAAGATCAAGACAAAACCGCAGAAGAAGACAATAAAGTCTATCTATGGGAAAAAAACAGGGAAAAACAAGAAATAATCTCAAGTTCACTCATGGAAGAGCTCAAAAAGGAGTTTAAAAACCAGGGAACAGAAGATGGTGGAATAAGGTGCTAAATTTCAAGATCTCTAAATTTTCTCCACAAATAGACCAAATTTGTGCCTCAGAGTAAACATATATTGGTGAAAAATCAAGAAGACTTGGGGATGAACAGAAAGACTCAGGCCAAGAACTAACCAGTTTGAAATGCAAACATGTCTGGGCTAGCTCTGCAGAAACATCAAATGGGGAGCCTTGGCATTAGGTGCCTATGAAGTAACCACAGGGACTTTCACCTCCAGGACAACTTGAGGAGTCAGGGTCTGAGTACTGGAGGACTGAGTGAAACTTGACTGATTAGGAAGACTAGACCCAGATATCCTGCAAAACCATGGCCCTGGGCAAGAAGAAACCAGAACACTCAGTGAGGGCAGAGGCAAGGGGGCAGGGTTTTAGGTACTTGCTGAAGGATGGAGCTCTTGGTGTGGGGTTCCTGGTCAGGGGGGAGTGCTGAGGTGAAGCCAGAGACACTATCCCTAGATGGTTACACTAATACCTCTTATTAAAAAAACAAACAAACAAACAAAAAAAAAACAAGCCTTCAAAGAAGAAAGAATCCAACCATAGAAATCTACTATGGGAACAGGGAAGACTGGGATTCATCTTCAGAGGAGGACACTGAAGAAAAAAAAAAGCTTCTATCCCAAAGAGTAACATGAAATGGCTACCTGCCCAGAAAGAATTCACAGAAGAACTTAAAAAAATTTAAAAATCAAATAGAGACATCAAAAAATAAATACCATCCAAGAACAACAAAATTATGAAAAAATAGATAAGTCAAAAAGGAGATACAAAGTCTCAAAGAAGAAAATAACTTTTTGAAAATGAAATTGGGCAAGGAGAAGGCAGTGAAGCTATGAGAGACAAAGAAGTAACAAAACATATTATAAAGAATGAGAAAATAGAACAGGATGTGAAACATTTCTTAAGAAAAGGACAGATCTGGAGAATAGATCAAGAAGAGAAAATATAAGAATAATTGGGTTGCTTGAAAGTTGTGACAAACAGGAGGAAAAAATAGGATGGATGGATGGAAATGCACAATAATCACAAATATGAATTAGGATGGTATGGAATCTTCAAAATGGAAGAGAATAGTGGAGTGGATTAAAAATCAGAATCCTACAATATGTTGTTTGTAAGAAATATAACTGAAGCAGAGAGACATACAAAGAGTAAAGGTAAGGGACTGGGGCAGAATCTACTTTGCTTCAGCTTAAGTAAAGAAGAAGAAGCAAGGGTAGCAGTCCTAATTTCAAACAAAGCAAAAGTAAAAATAGTCCTAATTAAAAGATATAAGAAAGAAAACTAGATATTACTAAAAGGTTCTAGACAAGGAAGTAATATTAATAGTAGATGTATATGCACCAAGTAGTATAGCATCCAAATTCTTCTAAAATATTTTTGGCATTTATTTATTTTTTGTTATAACTTTTTATTTTCAAAACATATGCATACATAATTTTCAATATTCATCCTTGCAAAACCTTGTGTTCCAAATTTTCCTTCCCTTTTACTCACCCCCTCCCCTAGATGGCAAGTAATCCAATATATGTTAAATATGTGCAATTCTTCTATACATATTTCCACAATTATCATGCTGCACAAAAAAAATCAGATCAAAAAGGAAAAAAAATGAGAAAGAAAACAAAATTCAAGCAAACAGCAACAAAAGAGTGAAAATATTGTGTTGTGATCCACACTCAGTTCCCACAGACCTTTCTCTGGGTGCAGATGACTCTCTTGACAAGATCATTGGAACTGGCTTGAATCATCTCATTGTTGTAAAGAGCCATGCCCATCAGAATTGATTATTATATAATCCTATTGTTGTTGTGTACAATGTTTTCTTGGTTCTATTCACTTCACTCATTACCAGTTCATGTGACTCTATCCAGGCCTTTCTGAAATCATCCTGCTGATCATTTCTTATAGAACAATAATATTCCATAACATTTGCATACCAAAACTTATTCAGCCATTCTCCAACTGATGGACATCCACTTAGTGTCCAGTTTCTTGCCACTGCAAAAAAGCTACCACAAACATTTTTGCACATAGTATCAAAATTCTTAAAGAAAATATTAAATAAGTTACATATTTGTGATCAAAAAAGAGAAAATTATGAAATATAAAATAGATGATTTTGATATTGCTAAGTTTAAAAGTCTTTGCACAAACAAAATCAATGCAATCAAGATAGAAGGAAAGCAGACAGCTGGAAAACAATCTTTAAGAGCTAGTATCTCTAATAAAGACCTCATTTCTCAATTATGTAGAAAACGGAGGCAAATTTCTAAGAATATAACTCATTCCCCAATTGATAGTCAAATGATATGAATAGGCAGTTTTCAGATGAAGAAATCAAAGCTATCTAAAGGCATATGAAAAAGTGCTCTTAATCACTTTTGATTACAGAAATGCAAACTAAAACAACTCTGAGGTACCACTTTATGCCTATCAGATTGACTGATATGATACAAAGGAAAATGATAAATGTTGGAAAAAAGTGGGAAAATTGGTCAACTAATACATTATCGGTAGAGTTGTGATTTGATCCAACCAACTGGAGAACATTTTGGAACTCTGCCTAATGGACAACCAAATTGTGCATATCCTTTGATCCAGCAATATCACTACTAAGTCTATATCCCAGAGAACTGATTAATAAAAGAGAAAAGAACCTACATGTGCAAAAACATACATAATAATCCTTTGTGTGGTGGCAAAATACTGATGGAAATTGAGAGGATTCCCATCAATTGAGTGTCTAAAAAAGCTGTGATATATGAACATAATGAAATACTATTATTGAAGAAGGTAGATTTCAGAAAAGCCAGGAAAGATAAGAACTCATGCATAGCGAAATGAGCTGAACCAGGAAAATATTGTACATAGTATCAGCGATACTAGGTGATGATTACCTATGAATGACTCAGCTCTTCTCAGCAATACAATGATTTAATACAAATCTCATGAAGGAAAATGCTATCCATAACCAGGTAAAGGAACTGATGGGCTCTGAATGCAGATTAAACATGCTTTTGTCACTTTATTCCTTTTCATGGTTTTTCTTTCACAATTATGATTAATAAGAAAATATGTTTTACATTATAGTACATATATAACCTAAATCAAATAGATTACCATTTTTGGAATAGGAGAGAGAAAGGAGAAACTCAAAATCTTTTAAAAATGAGTGTTCATCATCACCACCACCACCATTTGGTAAAACAATCTATTAATGGCATAAGATGTCTCTGAAAGTAATAAATTAGTTCTAATAATTGGCCCTTTCAGATGGCTTTTCACTGGTATATAAGTTAATAATTTATGTAAAACATGGATTGTTGCACTTTGGGATAGTCAATGCACTATGGAGAATACAATGATAATACTATTATCTCACGAGGGAATAATGGACATGTTAGTTTTTTCTAAGGGGTTCTTAACTACACTTTGGGAAGAAATCAAAACTTCAAGTAAATTGTAGCTTTTAGGAGCAGTCAATCTGTACTCTTTATAAGGATCAAAACCCCTTGATAATCCTGCTCTGTTTATGGTGCCAGATACAGAATGATAGCTTAATACATGATTTTTGGTTAATTGATTATTTGGGCATCATTGTAGTGATAGCTAGTTTTTCTTTCAATTTACTTATCTGCTAACAAATCTATTTTTAATTAATTAAAAAAATATTAAAAATTTAAAAAAAAAATTAAATGAATGCTAAAGTGTCTTTGTGTGCAACTGAAAAAGAAATAAAATACCATTTCAAAATAAACCAAAAATTTTAAAAATTGGGACTTTACTTAATGATATACAAAAGAAATTCAATATTCTAGTAAGGCTGGTCTCTTGAAAATACAAAGGGAAAAATAAAGGAATCATACAAAGAGAACAATTAGCTCATTGGTTGCATCTCTGGGAAGACAAATTCAAATCTGGCCTTAGACACTAGGTCTGTGATCCTGGAAAAATCACTTAACCTCTGTCGGCTTCAGTTTCCTTATGTATAAAATATGAGTAATAATAGTATCTATTTCCCAGGCTGGTTTGAGCATTATGATACTTATCAAAACACTTCGCAACAAGCAATATATAAATGCTATTATTCTTACAATGTTTAAGGTAGTCTATTAATAAAAAAAATCCCAAGAAAACACATTTGAAAGTATTCCCTAATGGTCCAAATGAGATTTTCTAAATTGATCTGGCTACTTTTTGTATCTTAACAATATAGAAGGTAGTTTTTCTTCTTCCACAAACTGGTTCCTTAGGGCATAAATGGCTAAATTCTTCTTTTCCTTAATACAAAGTAACCAAGACTTCTTTCCTAATCAATCAAATAGTCAAGTCCATACTATATGTTTGATTCTGGGTCAGTAAGAGAAAAATGAAGGCAGAGAGAGACAGAGACAGAGAGAGAGAGAGACAGAGAGAGAGAGAGAGAGAGAGAGAGAAAGAGAGAGAGAGAGAGAGAGAGAGAGACAAAGGCAGAGACAGAGACAGAGAGACAGAGACAGAGACAGAAACAGAGAGACAGAGATGGAGAGACAGAGAGACAGAGATGGAGAGAGAGACAGAGACACAGACACACACACACACACACACACACACACACAGAGAGAGAGAGAGAGAGAGAGAGGAGAGGGGAGAGAGAGGGAATGAGGGAGGGAGATAGATAATGAAGCAAGGACCAAGGGAGTTTTAAACAGCAAAGAGGAGCTAGTGTTTAAGACCTTGTGCTGAATTGAGGTAGTGCCTGATAGCGTCTGCTCAGTGGCCTGATTTTCTTGACAAATTTCTTGACAAATAAATCCTGATTGTGCTTCCTGGTACCCTGGGAAAGCCCACCTCAGTTTATTTCTGCAAGTACTTCTTTCTCCTTTCCACCAATTTATTTGCTTAAGAAGCAAACCTTAAGAGCTGTTTTCTAGGATATGTGTTTTCCCCTCTCTTCTCTCCCCTTCATGCATTTGATGCCCAACAACTGCATTTCACTGTGTGTGGTATACAACAAAGATGAAACAGTGGAACTGGTTCCTCAGGACATAAATAGCTGACCTCTATTTTTCACCAGTATTGATGCTTTAAAAAAAACAATCATGAAGGGCCAACTTTGATTTTATTTTCTCAGTAAAAACAAAGTAGCTCTCAATATAAAATGATCTGCGTCTATCTCTCTCTCAGGACCAATTTCATTACATTTCACTCCCTTTTCATTCCTCACTGACCTAGGATTCTCTCCCAGAAGGCATAGAAAGCAAGGCGTGCAGTGTTTGGGAGGACTGGAGTTTAGAGTAGAAGATCCCTCAACAGCCCACTTTAAAAGGCAGAGTCACAGCTTTCTGGGAAGTTTTCGATTTATCCCTTTTCTGGTTGGGAGAGGCGGGAGTGAGAACAGGCTCTGCAGTGACACCTAGGGGTTTCAATAATAAATAAATTTTAGGGAGAGGCAGTAGGGGAGGAGGAGGGATGTGAAAAACTTCTAGCAGATATTTGAGTTGGGTTTTGAAAGGATCTATGGACCCTGAAGTGTAGGAAAAGAAGCAGAACATTTTAGGTATAGGGAATTCTAAAGTACAAAGAAACACCCTCCCCCCCTTCCCCTACTTTTGTAAACTTTTACCTTAGTTCAGTTCTTCATTGCCTATTCAATAAATTCTATTAACTTCCTATTACCTATTATTAACATGTCCCTCAGTTTACAACCTGGCTCCCTCTTACCTTTCTCTCCTTATTAAAAATTACTTCTACACAATCTACAATCCAATCAATTCATCTTTAGATGTTTCTTATATAAAATATTGCTTTTTCATCTCTATATCTGTGTATTTGCTCTCTCCCTGCCTGGTATATACTTCCACTTGGAAATAAGATGCTTGGAATCACTGGTTTCCCATTAATTTCAAATCAAGTGGCCATTGGTATGAGGCCTTTCCTGATCTTCTCAGCTATTATTGTCTTTCTTCACAAAATTATCAATGTTCTGAATGTTGTTTGTAAATACATGTATACACATGCACACATTCCAGAAAATAACCTTCCTGAGGAAAAGAACTGTTTTTATCTTTGAATTTATATCCCTAGTTCCTAGCACAGAGCCTGGCAACTAGTAGTTGCTTAATAAATTCTTGTTGATCAATGGGTGGAAACTGGAGATGGAGTGTTGTATATATGAAAAACAGCAAAGTCAATTTAGGCCGACCATATGGTATGTGTAGGTAGGTGGCTGAGTGATTCAGGCCTGGAGTCTTCCTAGACTCATTTAGCTGAGTTCAAACCTCACCTCAGATACTTACTAGTTATGTGACCCTATTTGCTTCAATTTCCTCATCCATAAAATGAGATGGAGAATGAAATGGCAAACCACTCTAGTATTTTTGATAAGGAACCCCCAAATGTGGTCACAGAAATTCAGACATGACTGAAATAAGTGAACAACATAATATGAGAAAGGAAATAATGTATAGAAACATGGGAAGCTAGGATGATGTCCTAGCTTTTTTTATGCTAAATAGGAATTAGTGTTTGATTATAGAATTAATAGGGATCTACTGTAACTTTCTGAGCAGGGAAGTAACATGGTCAGAATTATGCTTTAGGAATATCTTTTAAGCAACTGTGTGGAAAATAAAAGAGAGAAGACTGAAACTTAAGACTAATTAGGAAGCTATTCTATTAGTCCATGAGAGAGATTAAGAGAGCTCGAGCAAAGGTGGCTAGTTCAGTGAAGGGGACAGATGCTTTTATTTTGGCAGTAAAATTGACAAGATTTGCCAAATCATTAGATAAAAGTATTTAGGGAGAGTGAAGAGCTGAAAATGACCAAGAAGCTGTGAACCTTAGTGTCTAGAAGGATGGCATACACTTGAAAGAAACAGGGAAATGATGAAGAGGGAATTCTCTGGAGAGAATAACAATGATTTTTGTTTTAGACATATTGACTTTGAGATACCTACGGGACATCAGATTTGAAATTTCCAGCATGATGTTGCTGATACATGACTAGTACTCAAAACCCATAAAGGCTGGATATATGTATAGATTTGGGAGTCATCTGCATTGAAGTTATAATTGAATCTATGGGAATTCAAAAGTTCACTGAGAGAGGAATTGGCAGAGAGAGACAAGAAGGACCCGGAGAGAGCCTTGGGGTAGGTATACCTTCAGCCATGAAACATGAATGAAGAATTAGCAAAAGAGATTGAAGAGAGAGGAAGACATTCAAGAGGGAATAGCTTCATGAAAACCAAAAGAAGAGAGATGATTTGGGAAGAAAAGTGGAAAATAGTCAAATGTTGCAGAGAAGTCAAGAAGGATCAAGATTAAAAAAAAAGAACATTGGATTTGGCCATTTATAAATCCCTGCTAACTTTGGAGAGAGCAGTTTCAGTTGAGCGATGAGATTGGATGCTAGATTTCAAGGGGCTGAGAAATGATTGATAGGAGATAAAGTAGAGGTAATTAGTGTAGATAACCTTTTCCAGGAGATTAATTATGAAAATGAGCAAAGAGATAGGACAGGGGCTTAAAGTATGGGGAAAGTATAAGCCTATTTGCATCAGGAAGGAGTAAGAAAATGAGGTAAGGTTGTAGATGAAAACATACATAGAATGATCATTCTTACTTCTATCTTTTTTTCTTCTGATAGTCTCCTGCCTAGAATCCCTTTTTCTTTTTGGCCAATTCAAATTCTTCAAATCTTCCTTCTTCCAAGAAACTTTTCTCATTTATTCCTGTCCATATGAATATTTCCTTTCTATGAATCCCAGCAGCATCAATAGATTGAAGTTAGCAATGGATTCCACAAAATTTGCTTTACAATTAAAGACCATAGCTCTTAGTTCAGTTTATTTCTAGTATAAACATTCTGCACCTGTAGTTCATGTATATACTTAGAGAGTAAATATTGACTACTATGTTGATATGAATTTTGTTTTTTTAAGGCTGTTCTCCTTTACATATGTGTGGTTAATGTATATATTATTTTCTGGTTTCTGACTCCTCTCTATCAGTACAGACAAATCTTCTAAAGTGTTTTTAAAGTCTTTTGATTCATTGGAACACAGTCATATTTCTATTCTGATATCAATATTTGTTAGGCTACTTCCCAAATTGATGGATATTAACTTGCTTCCATAAAAACCATTTCTATAGCTATTTTTATATGTATGGGACATTTCTCTTTGACTTTTTGAAAACTTTGATTCCTATTTTAAATAATAAATGTTGTCTAATCTTGTTTGTCCCTTCTTGTGCTTATGAAAAATTTATTTTTGGAACTGAACTTTTAAATTTATTTTGTTAGAATTAAATATTTATCCCTTATTAAATTTTATCATGTGAGATTTGGTCCATCAATGTAGCCTGCTAAGATCTTTGTTAAATCCTGATTTTGTATTAAACTGTGTTAGATATTCCTCAAAGCCTCATTTAATCTGTAAAATTTTCAGGCATTCCTTCTATGGTTTCATCCAAATTATTGCTAAAAATGTGGAGCAGTAAAAGGCCAAGAGTAGATCCCTGGAGTCCTGAACAAGAGGTTTCCTTCTAACTTGACATTGGCCCATTACAGAATCACACCATAGCAGAAACACAGACTTGGCAGGTACATCAGAGATTATCTGGTACATTTTGTACCCATAAAACAGTCCTTTCCACAATATCTCTAGCAAGTAGTCATAAAGCCCTTAAAAAAACAACTTCTTATAAGAGGAAAAGCTCTAATTGTTAAAGGTTTTGTTATTTTGTCTATAAGAAAAAAAGAGGGGTTGCAGTGAAATATGTCTTGAACTAACTAATGAGGTGCCTGATTTTGGGTTATTTGCATCAAAGGAGAAAACAAGGAAAGATGTGGGGGGCATTTTTCAATAGAGAAACTAAATAAACTGGATATCTGAAGGAAGAGAGATTTCAGGAAGACTAGGCCACCCTATGATCAAAGAATATACTCAATAAATCTGGTCCAAATGTAATCACCCAAGTATTAAATCAGCACCAAAAATTAATCAGTCAAACATTTACTTAAGTGAAAACATGCTGAGATAGTAATATTCAGAAACATGGGATCATAAATTTAGTGCTTGCAGGAGTCCCAGAAGCATCAATCCATGTCCCTCATTACAGAGATTAGAAAATTAAGGCTGAGAGAGATTAATTATTTGCTCAGGATTTTATGACTAGTAAGTATCTGAGGAAGGATTTGAACTAAGATTCATCTTAACTCTAAGTCCTACCTTTATCTATTATGCCATTTAATTGCTTCAAGGAATATTTGAGATGTCTTACCATGAATTAAGTATATACAGGGGCATGCCAGTTGCTATAAACAGTAAATTGAAGACTTCAGAAGAGTTGTTTGAATAACATTTGAAGAGAGATAAGGGCGAAGTGATGTTTTGGAACATAGGTTGACATAGGGAAAGGAAAGGGCTAGAAAACATAAAAATGATTTATTACTTAGGAAGAAAAAGATTTAGGCCATTCTGCACAGCAAATCTGTTCACACAGATTATCTGACCCTACTGTCTTTGATTCTCTAAGGCAGGGAAATGGGGTTGAAGAAGTAATAGTTTTTCTGTATCTATCTATCTATCTATCTATCTATCTATCTATCTATCTATCTATCTATCTATCCATCTATCTGTCTGTCTGTCTGTCTGTCTGTCTGTCTGTCTGTCTATCTATCTATCAATCTATTTATCTATCTATCAAAAATATACTTGGCAAATTATCTTCATTGCTCAAAGTTCTATCTTCAGAAATGTGTCAGAACAAGTTAAATCCCTTTTCTATTTGAAAACCCTTTAAAAAATTGAAAGCTATTACATTGATCTTTTCCATATACCCTTCTCCAGCTTAAAGTATCCTAATTTTCATAATTGATTCCAGTATGGCATGATCTTAAGAAAGAATTGTTCAGAGTAAGCTTTTATGACTACTCTTTGGGGTCAGTTCCAAATCTTTCTTATTCCATTGGCATATATGCTACATCTCTGGTTTATCTACTGAAGTGACTTTTCAAATACTTTGCTAAAACCACAGTTGTATGATATTTTCCTAATCTCCAAGTCTAGTTATGTAAAAACAAAGGAAATAAGATTATTCTGGTATGACTTGATGTTGATAAAGCCATATTACTTTTTGATAATCATACCTTTTCCTTTAATGCTCTTTAATTATATATTTTATAATATTTTCAATAACATAAAATGTTAACTAATTTGAAGTTCTTATTTATCATTTTCCCTTTCTTTTTTTTCTCTCTTCTTCTCTCCTCTCTTCTCCTCTTGACTTCTTCCCTTTCATTTTATTCTTTCATTTTTCATTTTTCTTCTTTTTTTTGAAATATGGCATGTAATTCATGACTCATCAATATCATGTGGAACATGTTTAATTACTTCAGTAATGATCTAATATCTTATTCATAATCTGAGTTTGATCTCCTGGGGACTTCTGAATTTGTATCATGTCTCTCTAGGTATCCTACTCCCTCTAAAAGAATGGAGACTTAAATTTTAAAAAGGGACAGTTAATTTTTTTTAAATTCATGATGGAAATAAAACAAAAAAAAAAACATTAGACACAACCCTCTTTTCCTTAAGTTTTCCTTCTTTTGATTTTTTAGTACTTGTTTTCTTAATTCATAGTCCATTTTAGTCTCATTTTGTCCAGTGAAGGACAATGTCTCTCTTTATCATAGCCAACTAATTTTGGTACTAGGAGGAGATTTCCTAGCTATTACAACTACTATGCTAAGTCTCTCTCTCTCCTCCCTGCCTCCCCTCTCTCTTTCTCTGTCTCTGTCTCTTTCTCTCTGTCTCTCTCTCTCTCCCCTCCCCCATTCTCACTCTCCATCATTGTTACTAACCAGCTCTTTGTCCAATCTCTCTTGGTAATTTCACTTTTATATGTATGGGTCCTCTTTATAACAGTTGATCATATCAACAAAAAGGATTTGATGATACTTTTCTCTAAATTTCAAAATTCAGATGCAAGGTACAAAGGAAAAATAATAAGACAGCACCATTCCAAGCTATAAGATCAAAAATAAAACTTACTTGGGGCCTTGTGACTCTATTATTAATACAAATCTTGTCTTTAGTCCCCAACTATATCAAACTACATGTTTCTTTGTTCATTAAGGATCAGATTCCCCACCAAAGGGATTTATGTCTTTCACTTAGACATAGTAGTTCTTTCAATTTTGCACAATCTTTCAGAGATCACCAATATATTGGAAATCATGTCCTTTATTTTTATAGTACAATGGGATATCTTTTTCCCCAGGCCTAGTTCAACTCATCAAGAGTGACTAAATATATTCTTACTATCTGCTTACTTGTTTTGTGTTTCTATTCCTTGACAACAATTTTTAATGGTTATTCTCACAACAAAGCCTATTTTTTCTGGGTGCATTTCATATTACCCTCCCTTCCCTACTCCACCCCTCCACTTTATATCCCATTCAAACTGGCCTATTTGCTATTCTACATATACATGATATTGTAACTTCCACCACCATGGCTTTATGTAGGCTTCCCCAAATTCTTGGAATGCACTCTTTCTTCACCAACTCTTCTTAGAATTTCTAGTTCCCATCACAATTTAGCTCAGATCTCACATCCTTTACAATATATTTTCTCATTCACATGATTGTTAGTATTTCCCCACCAAAATAATTTATATTTTCTTTTTAATGTGTCCTCTGTGTTTGCTGTGTATGGTATGTTTTTTTTTGATACTCCTTTTTGTGGATGGTATTGCATGTAGTGTATCAAGCACAGGAACATTGCAACCTCTCCTCAATAAAATCTACAACGACTCAAAAGAGTTTGGTCTAAATATATATCCATATAGGAAATACTAAAGGAATGAAAAATAATCAGATTTTAATATGCAGTTAAATACATACCTATTTGCCATAATCTTTGGAGCTTGCTCAACCAGTATCTATCTTGGAGATTCTAAATGGACAACAGGTTGGATTGATCTTAGAATTGTACTGGTAGAAGCAAGTATGCTAGATTTTTCTTGAGAAATTGAAAATTATATCAATGACCCTAAATTTCACTCTGAAACAAAGGGTGACTTTTAAATACCAGTATTCTACTGATATTGTATGGAGTCAGGAATCATTGAAATCTCCAAAGAATTGAAAATAAATGTCTACCAGAAAACAGTGGAGGGGTGCATGATGGGCACCTATAGTAATACATTCCAAACAAATATTTAGGAAAAAGAAGTGGGATAAAGAATGTATCAAAGAAATACAGAAGTGAAAAAAAGCAATGGGATTTATACATGGTGAAAATGATGGCTAATTAATAGGCAATCTGAATTCTCTACTGTTATTCTCATATCATGAGAAAATGAGAAATTTTCTTACTCCTAGCATAACGGATTGATCCCCTTAGTGAATTCTGAGAGAACCTAGTTAAGAATTGTACAACATTAACAGGTCTGAATGGGCCTCAGTAGACATCATTAGAGGGAATACCCACATCGAAGAGATCCCAGATACAATGAATATTTACATATCTGTGGACATGATATAGAGGATATGTTTCTTGAGGACAGGGATTATTTTGTTTTTGCCTGTGCATCCCCACATCCTAGCATAATGCCTTGCATGTAGTAGGCACTTAATAAGTTTTTACTGAAATGAAGAGAACAGAAGCAAAATTGGAGTTAAGAGGCTCACCCCTTTTACCTCCCTCCATTGCCAATATAGATTCTATCCTGAGTAGTTCTTTCCTTTCACTTATTGATTTCTTGTTCCCAGTATAGCTAAAAATGCTTTTTAAATTGCCCTTTTCATTCAACAGCAGGCTCAGCTCATCTTGGCTTTAGAATTTTTAATTAATCTAATTTAATATTCTTAATAATAATAGCTAGCATTTTATAGAGCACTTGAAAGTTGCAAAGCACTTTACACATACCTTATTTTATATTTATTCTCAATTACTTGCCCTTTCTACTATCTTCTTTATATGTCTTTTAAAAGGCTGGCTTAGCTGAGGAGTTTGATGTACAGCTACAACAATCCTGCTACTTATTTCAGCTCTTGCTAATTTCTAAATTTTCAGATGAGGAGCCTGAGGTCCAGGAAAATTAAGTGACCTTGGATACACAGCTAGTGTCGTCAAAACAGGATTTGAACCTGGGACTTTCTGACTCCAGGACTAACACTTATGTGCTTGTATAAAGATCATAGAACAGAAATATGAATTCAAAGCATGGAAAAAAAAGAAAGGCAAAAGTATCATTTACAGACCATAGTTCAGTCTATTCAAAGTTTATAAGGTAAATTAAGGATAATTAAAGTGGAGATTGAAGAATTGATTTTATAAGCTCCATGTTCATACCAGTCTAAGTGCTCTGTTTTATTTTTTTATGGAGAAATTTGGTATTATCAATAAGGAAAACTGAGTTAATCAGAATTTAATTAGATGAGTTATCGCTTCATATGTGAGAAGTTATTTTCTTCTCTTTCTATTGCACTTGACAAGATATAGTATATGGTTTCAAGGGTTGACTGAGAGTTAAATAAGAAAAAGACTCAGAAATTACATGAAATCATGAGTTTCCCATCTGGAGTAGTCAACCATGTGAAATGGAGTTACTGTGTTATTATCAGTAGAAGGATCTCCTTTCAAATCATTTTGTCTATGTAAAACATGAATCTTTTCTTTGGTATCTTTCTCTAATTATCCTTTTTATACCTTATCTTTCCTACTGGCATCCTACTTTCTCTATCTCCCAGGTATACCTTGCTCAGTTACCTGATAACTAATCCTCTATAAAATAGCATTGCATATTATAATGCATTACAGAAAGTAATTACAAAGGAGATATTGAATGAAGTATGTCATCAGTGAAATATAGAGCTGAAAAAGATGATCTGGAGACGTAGTAAGAATGAGGAATAACCAGTGGACAGCCTCTGTACTACATTAATATCCTTATAATGCTACAAGAAAGCAAGAATTTCCTTCCTCTAAAGATTGGAGGCTTGATTATGGGTTATTTATATTTTTAAAAAAAGGCATAAAAGAATGACTCCTTAATGGTGAAGTTTTAGGCCTTGGAATTCTTTCAGTGAAGGTATTTTTGGAAAAGATTGCCTTCATGATATCCCTCAAGTCACAGCATAGAGGTGGCTGCTTACTAGTAATTGTCTCTGTTTCCAAAGGCAACTGCTGCATGAAAGGCTGCTTTAATATAAGGTGAATACATGACAATTACTGACTCTGATTTAAAATAATACATGGGCTTTGAATATTCTTTTCCAGCCTCTTAATCTAGGTTGATTATATTGCAAAATGACTGCTTATGCTTCCAGATAGTTTGTAACTCTATAATAACTTTACCTCATCCCCCAAATGCTAATAAGTGCTTCACTTCCTCCTCTATTCACAATTTACAGCTGCTTCTTCAGAGCCCAAAGCAGAGACTGGGCGATTATTTGAGTAATCTGATCGATGCTGATAGCCATACTGTGTGACTCAGGCCAAAAATCCATTTCCCTTACCATTTAGTTAATTTGGTTAACAAACTAAATAAACTTGACCTTTCAAATTTATTCCAAGTCCTGAATTATCTGAATGTGAATTATCTGAATGGCTTACCAACATATGGTAGTGTATTGATAGATTAATAAGTCTCTCTGTAATCTTGTCATTTGTTTAACAAATATTAGGTTCCTACTGGGTATGGAACTTTGTGCTAAATACTGTGGGTGATAAAGATTAATGAAACATAGCCCCTGCTTTCTTGAAACTTAGAATCTAACCATGAGATATGGCATACAAATTAATATAATAAAATGTCATAGAGTACAAAGGGGATTCAAACATTGGAGTTTACTGGGTGAGTTAGGTGTGGAGCAACATGGTTCAGATGAAATAGAGGAAGGGAATGCCATTACTGATTGGGAGCATCTGGGAAAGCTTTCTAGAAGACAACTAATTGACTTTGAAGGACAAAATAAGGAGGATTTCAGCAAGTTGAAGAATGATAGAGCAAACCCAAAGTGCTCCTAGCATGGGGAATGGCCTGTATGAGGCAGAAAGAAAGAAAAATTAGATTAACAAGTGATCCTTTACACTAGATCAGCAAGTATTCCAGTTTGGTGAAAGCATGGAAGACATGCATGACAAGAGAATTAAAAAAGGCTCAAAAAGTGTTACCTTTCTAGAATGTGGAAAACAGTAGATTATAGAAAGAGATCTAAGCGACTTTGGATTCATCAACTCTGTCTTCATTTTTAGAGGAATTTGGGAGAGGACATAGATAGAGAAACTATTTAGTCCAAGGTTAGATGTAATAAGTAAATGATAGATATAAAGGTAGGTTATCTGACTCCAGAACTAAGACTTTTTTTTTTCAGTACAGTATCATTCTTTGAATGTGGTGGTATCATAGAAAGATTTGACTGAGCCTCAGGATCCTACTCTAAAAGAAATAACAATACCTGTTACTAATTATTTCACAGAGCTTTTTTTTTTTGGGGGGGAGAAGGAAACATGATTAATTAGAAAGCATTTATTGAGTAATTACTTACTATATGTCAGGAACATATGCCTCATCTTTATACTTTATCTTTCCAACTGGCATCCTACTTTTTTTATCCTCCAGGTGGACTTGTACTTTTTTTATACAGAGAAAAGAAAAATAACCACTGTTCTCAAGAAGCTAAAATTCTAATGGGAAGCCAACATCTAAATAATTAGGTGCATCATATACACAGAGCAGATAGCAGATAATATCAGAAGAGAGGACAGTGGGAAAGTCAGAAGGGGAAATAGCTGATGTGGTGGATGGTGGGAAAGGATCCATAAAGAACACAAAATGTGAGTTGGAAGAAGACCATGGAAACTAAGAGGTATGTGAGAAATGTCATTCTGAGTATGGGAGACAACCAGTTAAAAGGTTGACCTCCCTTTCCTCAACGATGGAAAATGGAGTTCATGTGTGAGGGACAGCAAACAGGCTGGTATAGGTTGGATTGTCTATTTCTGGAGAGTAAGAGAATATAAGATGATTAGAAAGGACTTTAAATGCCAACTAGAAGATCTTATATTTGATCCTGGTGGTAATAGGGAGTCATTGGAATTTACTGGGTGTGTTGGACATGGAGTGACATGGTCAGATCTTTGAGGTAGAATGATCACTTTGCCAGCTTAATGGATGTGGGATTGGAATTGGAAAAAGACATGAGCATGATGCAATGATTTGGATCCCTTAAAGTGCTATATAATTAGGTTATGGTAGAAATAGTAGTGACACCAGCTTTATAAAGTTGGGTTTTATTCAACAGGTAATATGGAACCTCTGAAGGGCTTTGAACCTAGATGTAATATGCATATTTATGCCTACTTCCAAGAGATGTTGTGAAGACTAGATGATACAGCAATTTTAAAAGTGCTTCTCACAGTGCATTATTATTAATAGTAAGTTTATTATTTCTCCTCCTCCTACTCCTCCAACTCCATGGGCTTGTACAGAATGGATAATTCTCAAAGGACTAATTAAAATTTATATACCAAGTTTAAAAGGAGCAAGATTCTCATGCCACTGAAAGTAGAATATTTTCTGAGTCATATAGTCCTGCTTGAGCTTATGATTTATGAAACATAGTTGTCCATAATCTATTTGCTGAATTGATACTCCTGAAGTGTTTGAAGACCTTCAGAAAAGCTAGGAGCATCCTTAATGGAGGATTTGTAGGAGGTTTATAGACAAAATTACATGAAATGATATGGGATTGGATTGCAATCTACATGTGTAGAGGTATAGTAATCCTGTCCCACCTGTTCCCACACAACGATGGGATCATGGATTACAAGATGGGGAACCCAGTTGACCTTAATAGTGGGACAGGTGTTTGCTGAAAGTACCATTAGGCAGAGGTAAAAAACTTGCTCCTATAGAGCAAATGATCTAAAATTTCAGAGATCAATTAATCAGTCAGTTAAAAGCTCCTATTATTATCAGGTATTATCAGGTTAAGCCCTGTGTATACAAAGAGTCCCATTTTTCAAGGAACTCATGGTCTAATGAGGGAGACAACATGCAAGTAAATATGTATAAGCACATGGTATACAAAATAAAGTGAAGATAATCAATAGAGAAAAGACAGAAGAAGTAAGGGGAATAAGAAAGTCTTCCTATAGAAGGTTGAATTTTATATGTAACTTGAAGAAAGTCAGTGAATCTAGGAGGTGGACATGAAAAGGGAGAGCATCCCAGGCATAGTAATTAGCCAGTAAAAAATACTCAAGAGTCAGAAGATGGAGTTTCTTTTTTGACAAACAACAGAAACACCAGTGTTACTAAATCACAGAGTACATGGGGAGGGGGAGGATTTAAGAAGATTGCAAAGAAATGGGGAAAGGGACTGGTTATAAAGGGATTGAATGATAGAACATTTTGTATTTGATTCTGAACATGATTTAGAACCATTAGATGCCTAAGAGTACTTGAGAAGATTTTTGGCCAGCAGAGATTTTATTTGTGAAACAATATCTATTTAGGAGAGAGGTACAATGGTATCTTTCAAGTACAAAATCATAAATTAACTGAGAGATAGAAGAATACCAACAAGAATAATGTCAGTAAGTAATGTTTACTAAGTGCAGCAGCCTGCCTGCTCCAGATAATTTCATAGTACCTTTTCATTCTGCTTGCTTAGCTGCAACTGCTGCTGCAGATGAGTACAATGCAAGATACATGGCCAACCAGTGGATAACTAGCACTTTGTTGTCATTCAATCATTCATATGTGTCTGACTCTTCGTGAGCCCATGCCATGAGCTTAAAGAGAGTAATATCTCTCAATGGTATTTTATTTTTCCAGTTACATGAACATTTAGTTTTCAACTTTCATTTTTGTAAGATTTTGAGTTCCAATTTTTTTTCTCCTTAGTTTATCTCCTCCCCAAGAAAGTTAAGTATTCCAATATACAATATACAATAATTTTAAACATTTTCCTATTATATCTAAAAGTCTATCAAATCTCATGTTCATTGTTTCTATGATATTGCCTATTCATCTCATTCTCTGCCATCCTCTTTACCTTTTGGTAAATTCAATCTCTCCCAGCATCAGGTATTTTTTTTTTTAATTTGTACAATGAGTCCCATTTTTTCATTATGTGGTTAAAGTATTTGATCTTCAGCTTCAGTATTTGCTCTTGCAGTGAATAGTCAAAATTAATTTGTAAAAATTTGAAGCTATTACTTATAAGGATTCCATATTTTTATATTGCTTGGCAAGACTGGGGAGATCAGCAGTGTAAGTACTATTATTATCCTTGATTTATAGTAAAGGAAAGAGGATTAGAAAAGTTAAGAGATCTGATTAAAGACAAATAGCACAGCCAAGACTGAATATTCAATTTCATGACTGTGATTCAGGTTTCTTTAGTTTGGCACGTAGTAGTTGCTTAATACATACTTGCTAAATGATACTATATGAGAACCTAGAGATGAATGATCTTATGCTACATACTTAGGTTTAACTTTGAAATCTCAAATATTGAATCAATTAAGACATCTCAACTTTAATGAATATATTTGAAAAATTATTATATTGTTTTAAAATAGACATACCTTATAGCTTGTTACCTAAGTTGGATAAAAATCATACAAGGAAATCAGATGAGGTAGTTACGTTAAATGAGTAATTTACATCTTAGTGGAAGGAAGGACTCCAACATTTATTAAACACTTAACTACATAGTTGCTTAGAGGACAGTATACTAGATATTAGGAATATGAAGATAAAAATTAAGTCTACTCTTCTCTCAATGAACTTGCATCCTAGGCAGCAAAGGGTAGATATAAAATGTACATAAATATTAATAGATGTAAAATCCATATTAGAGAGTATATCAGGGAAGTTCTAGAATTGACCTGTTGGGGAACAGTAAGCCTATTTGGGACTTTTGAAAAGCATCTACTTATGAGATTGTGGACAAGCTCATTGACATTTATTTAAAATGACAAAAAACTTCTTGAATAATACTCAGTGACTGAAGCCGTCCCAAGACGAATTTCTGGGCCTTAAATCTTGGTATTTTGTTTGGGGATCCTTCTCTGTGGAGCTTATAAAAAGTAGGTTTCATTGAGGATTCATTTTGGGAAGGATCTGCCTTTATAGAGAGATCTTGACAGTGCAGAAGGTAGAAGATGGGGTTTCTTTCCTCTTTGAAAGAATTAATGGCCTCCTTGAATATATACTTGCACACATAACCCAAAAAAGACTTTAGTCTCATATTTAGAAAAAGGAGGATCTTGGGGGTCACCAATCTTGGAAGGGGGCTCATATTTGAGAATCCCATAATCAAATCTTCTAGCCAAATAAAAATTTTTAAGCAATGTGACTTCCAAACTTGATCCTTGGGAGAGAAAGCAGCAAGAGGGGGTGGTTCTTGGTACCATCAACCCAATGGATCTAAATGACTGCTAAGAGATATGACATGGTTGCCATTTAAATTGGATCACAATTATACAAGAAGATAAGCTTTGGTGAGTAATGTCAGGTGAATTTCCTGAGTAACAAAACTCCTAGGGAGAGGAGTAGGTCCCATCCAGCGAAGAGCAACAATAGGAAATTAAAGTTACAATTTAAAGGACCTGGGGACCTTGACTTTGAAATGAGTTATTCATATAGTATAGGTCTGATTGGAAAGATAGCTTATCAGTCTAGTTGCCTCAATTATTTTTGTCTTCTGGAGTTGCCAGACTCTCAGAGCTTCTCTGTGGGATGAGAGGAGGAACTCATCAGAAAATCAAGGTATTGTACTTCTAGCAGTCACTAAGGAGGGAGTCTAAATCACAGATTGCCACTGAAGCAGGAAGGTATTATGTATAACCTTGTGTAGGTAAAAAGAAAAAGAACTCACTGGAATATCAGGTAGTGATTCCCCCTGTTAATCACAAAGCATCTTCCTTTTGAAAGGAAATCTAAGCCAAGAAATGGTACTTAGTTTGAAGAACTTTAGGACCTTGTGTGGGAATATGATCCATTGGAGAAGGAAGTGAATTATATTGACTTTTTATGAACTATTGTGTTTTTAATCACCTTATAAATGAGCTTCTGTCTGTATTTCTAGACTGCTTTTATATTATTGAATCTCATGTGGTGTACTTTCTGTCCTCTGCATATAACATTCTGTGCCGTGAACCTTTGTGTCTTCTGTTCTTAGAAGGTTCCTCTTCCTCACCTCTACCTACCTGAATCTTTACCTCCCTTTATGGCACAAATACCACCTCCTTCTAGTGTTCTTTTTCTGATTTTCCAAGTACTTAGTGATTCCTGTCCATTAAAATTATTTTTTATAGTTTTGTGTTTATCTGTTAAGTATGCTGTTCCCTTCAGCAAAATGTAAGTTCCTTGAAAGCAGGTATGATTTTCTTTTTGTCTTTGTATCACTAGGGATTAGCAGAATGCCTAGCACATGGTAAGCAGGATTTACACATGTTTGTTGAATTAAAAGGAATTTTATTACTGTATCCTTTGTTTTTTTATAGGCTTCTGTTATTCCTTTAAGTTTATGGTATTATTTGTTCATATCATTTGTTTTCTTCAATGCTCCCAGAAGTTAAGTACTTTGTTTCTCACATTTGTGGAGGCCAAGTCATAAACTATATATTCTGAGATTTGCCAGAGTATAGTCTAAGTGTGACAATAGAAATCAAAGAAAAAAAATGTATTTTTGGAATTTTTCTAAGACTAAACTCTGTTTTGGTGAACCTAAAGCTGGGAATAGTGGGACATGGGATAACATAATACAAATTTATTGCAAGATGAAGAGTGTGACAAATTGTTGTGGGTGGTTGTGTGATCAGGAAAGTTCTTGAGGTGTCTGTGTAGAAAGCTAGAAGTCTGAAGAGATGGAAAAAAGGAAATAGGTTATTCCAGACATGAATGACAGTTGGGACATATGCACAGAGGTAAGATTTAGAATGTTGTGATGAAGGAATAGTTAGTAGAGAAGAGAACAATCAAACAGCATTTATATATGGTCTACTATGTGCCAGAAACTTTGCAAATATTTTATCTGGTTATCATAACAATTGTCATTGTTATAGATGTTATTATCTATATTTTACAGTTGAGGAACCTAAAACAAACAGAGGTCAAATGATATGCCCAAGGTCACACAGCTAATAAGTATCTAAGATCAAGTGTGAACTTGGGTCTTTTCAGTACTCCATGCACTGAACTGCCTTGCTGCCTTTTTCATCATTTTGATTATAATGAATGATATATAAAGAAAAGCAATGTTATTTAAAAAAAAATTATTTATTTTTTTGCTGAGGCAATTGTGGTTAAGTGACTTGCCCAGGGTCACACAGCTAGGAAGTATCTGAGACCAGATTTGAACTCAGGTCCTCCTGATTTCAGGGCTGGTGCTCTATTCTATTGCACCACTTTAGCTGCCCCAGCAATGTGATTTATGATTAGAAATGTACACGGGAGTCAGATTATAGAAGGCTTTGAAATGCATTTTATGTTTTATCATAAAGACAATAAGAGAGCCATTGATTTTTGAGTATAGGAGTGACATAATCTGATCCTTGTTTTTTTAGTTTATCAATTTGGAGGACAGAGTGGAGATAGAAAAGGACAATGAAAGGAGACAAGAAGGTATTGACTAAGCATCAGAACCCATAAAAACTAATCAACTAATTGACAGCCAGAAACCTGCCAATATTTAAAAGGTCTGAAATATAATTCAATCAATAAATTAATTAAATAATAAATATTTAATTTCATCAGTAAAGCCACAAAGTTTTGCCTGGGGTAGAAATTAAAACTGTCTATCCCCTTTGTTACCTGGGTGCTCAATATTTGAAGGATTTTTTTTCCTCATAAGCAATGCTTTATAAGGACATTGTGAGCAATAACACATCTCAACAATTATTAAATGCCACATAATTTTAAAAGTTTTTGTGGCATTAATAGCTTTGCTGGAGGAGGCTTCCTGAAGTCAGCAGGGCTGCCACCTCCTTACACTGGCTTTTGAAGTTTGAGTAGGAATATTGTCAATATAGATTTCTGGTTTTACCTTCCCTCAGTTGCATTTGTGGATTAGCCTCTTTCCAAAGGTACTTTTTGTTTGTTTCTTTTTCTCCCCTTAGGGCAATGATTTTTATATTGTTTGAATTGTTTTATTCTTGTGATGATTGTCATCAGCAGGGGATAAGAAGATAATAGGTGATGTTAGAAACATAATTTTTACCTTTTTCTTCACACTGACATGTTTTTACAATTGGCACTTAGGTTCAGAGATTTAAATGTTAAAATGATAGTACTAATATATAATCTAATGAACATTCAACGATGATAGAACTCAAAAGCAAGATTGCAAAGCTTATAACCAGGTAGCTTCATTTCAAAGTGTAGACTGCTAAAGCCTTGATTTGGATAGATTTTGCAATTTGTAGAACAAATAGAAGTTTCTAATTGCTGCTATTCACTATAAAAGGTGACCCAGCTTGTTAAACACTTAACAACCAGAGGAAGTTATCTTTCAGGCATTATTTTTCCCATGGGGGTTGCATTTTAGAGGATCTAAAAAATAGTTATTTCCTTGTGGTTCTGGAGGAGCAATGGAACTGATCTTTTCTATAGTAAATGGACTTCAACAATGAGCAATACACTTTTGTTCAGATGTGATCTATACATAAATGTTTATTTGAAAATATAGAGCAAGTCCATTTTCTTCAGTCACAGAACAAACTATGACTCCAAATCCAATTTGAAACCCAGGTATTAGAATTATCCAAGGTAATTGGATATATACATTTCTAAACTTTGCACATCTGGTAGGTGATTCCAAATCAGAATGAGTTAAGAGTTAGCTGGAGTACTTTTTATATTCTCTCCAAAATGGTATTTCTCTCAGGGCAAAATCAAATGCGAACCTAGATATGGAAAAAGAAAAGGGTTATCTTGCATACCCTCAATAATAAAGACTGAAATAAATTCCAGGAGAATCAAAATGACTGTCTGTAATGGCTTTTTTTCCCCTCTCATATATACTTTACTTCTCTTATATTTTTTCCATCTAACAAATTTCTACACACTTAATAATCTAGCAAGAAGGTAGCATATGTAATTAGATTTACAGGATTGGAGCAATCTAAAATTTCTCTTGGGATTAAATTAATAAGAATAATATAATATAAACACGAGTCAATCCTACTGCTGGACATGCTTTGCTTAATGAAGATCAATATATTTTCTTCTGGTTAACTTTAAATACATGTTACCTTAACGTTTATTCCATGGTATCCACTATGAATTAGGGATTGACTTGGGCCTTTTAAGGGCACCAGACTCTGGAGAAGATGTGGCCAGGGAAATAAAATGTATGAATGAAATATATACATACACATATATATATATATATACACACATATATATATATGTGTATGTATATATTTCATATATATATGAAATATATTTATGTAATCACTTTCAAGAGGGAAATGTATTATGATGTACAAATTTTTAGTTCTGTTTATCCTTTCTTCTATACTTGGGAGAGGTCATATGACTCCACTAAGGTAGCAAAAGGAAATAGTTTTGTCTAAGGTAACTCTTGGTAGGTATGCTCCTTCTCCCTCCCCTTCCCTCCCTTATACCTGACTTTTATATGCTGTTTTAAGGTTTACAAAACACTTTTCAATATATTATCTCCTCTGATTCTACACAACCTTGTAAAATAGATGTTCTTTTCACACTATTTAAAAAATAGCACAACAATGACAAAAAATTAATAACCCCCTTCCATGAAGACATCACCATGAAGAAAAATAATTTAAAATGATGAGTGAATAAGAAATAAAAAGTTAGAAATCCTAGGTTTTTCTCCTCTTTCTCGTGGAAGTACTGAATCTTAAATCTTAATTATCTGATCCATGTGGTGAGTAATACTAAATCTTTTCAGTTTATAATTCACTTCCTGATTGAAGTCAATGTTAAATACTTTCTTTTTTTTTAA
The DNA here is from genome assembly GCA_023553655.1 of Myrmecobius fasciatus. NCBI lineage: Eukaryota > Metazoa > Chordata > Mammalia > Dasyuromorphia > Myrmecobiidae > Myrmecobius > Myrmecobius fasciatus. The sequence continues at coordinate 41,698 of JAJPUD010007561.1, read as the reverse complement.
ATAGTATTTTCCAATTATATGAAAAGAAAACTTTTAATATTCATTAAAATATTTGAATTCCAATTTTTCTCTTTCCCTCATTCCTCTCCCCCTTCCTTAAAAGTATAAGCAATTTGATATAGGTTAAATATATGCAATAAGTTAAAACATATTTCCATCTTAGTATGTTGTGAAAAAAAGAAACAGAACAAAAGGGAAAAACATGCCAAATGTGAAAAGCAAAAATGGTATATGTTTCAATCTGTATTTAGATTCCATGAGTTCTTTCTCTGGATGTGAATAGCATTTTCCATCATGAGTCCTTTGGAATTGTCTTGGCTCATTGAATTGCTGAGAAGAGCATAGGTGACCATCATACAATGTTGTTACTGTGTACAATGTTCTCATTCTGCTCACTTCAATCAGCATCAGTTCATGTAAGTCTTTCATGGTTTTTCTGAAATCATTGTGTTCACTATTTCTTATGCCACAGTAGTATTCCATTCCATTCCATTCATATACCACAACTTGCTTACCCATTCCCCAAATAATGGGCATCCCTTCAATTTCTAATTCTTTGCCACTACAAAAAGAGCTGCTATAAATATTTTTGTACATTGGATTACCTAGAAAACATGTCAATATCATCCATGTTTTATTATATTTTAGTTGTTTTGTTTAATATTTCCCAAATACATTTTAATTTAATTTTGGCAACATCAGGAAGTGTTTCAGGCAGTTTGACACCATTAATTTATAAGTTTCTTAAAAATCTTTCCACAGTGGATAATATATGATAAACAGCCATCTACCAGCATTTTCTTCTCTTCCCACAACATTGGTTAGCCTAATTTTCCCTTGAAAAGTTAAAAAGCTGTCCTTCCCTCTCCCTTTTTAGCTTTATTTTTTATACAGACTTTTTAACTTTTTGCATCTTTTAAAAACTTTTAATATGAAACATTTCCTTTTGTGATAGATAATAACTCGTATTCCTTGATTTGACATAAAATTCATAGAGTTTTGATATATATTTTAAAAAAAATTACAAGGTTAATCTTTCATCATATCAGATATTAACTGCATCTTTGATGAACCAATTTCTTTGGTTCATCTTTCTTTGAGTGAAATCCATAGGCTTTTTTTTAAACTAAATATTCTTCTGTTTTTAGATAATTATTCTATTCAACTCACCTTTCTCCTCCCTGAATTGATAATGGATATTAATAATTCATACCTTTCAAAAAAATCTCAGGAGATTTAACAGATTTTAGATATAAAATGAAGACTTACTGGAAAGAAATAGGAAGACACTGGGGCAGAGCCAAGGTGGCGAACTGCAGACATCATTCTCTGTGAGCTCCTGAGACCTTCCCTCAGACCCAGACAAATTGAGCCTTCAAACTGGTTCTGTAGTGAGGACTCCATCAAACACTTGGAGTACAACGAAGTTCTATGAAAAATTTACTTTGAAAAAACTCTGGAGAAGGTCAGTTTCGGACGGGCAAGGGATCGGCCACTTACTGCGCCCGCCCCAGCGTGCCTGGGGCAGAAGACTGGGCTGGGACAGAGTGGCAGATTTTAGGCACCCAGGAAGGCCCTGGGAGACACTTGGGCCACTTTGCTCTGCTTGTGGACAGGTGCTTTGGCAGATCTGCCTTTGGTAAAGGGTGGATTGAGAGGAGCTGAAAGTGTTGTCCTAGTGCAGATCTAGCCCGACTAGCCCCGCACCAGAAATCAACTCCAAGAACTACCCCAGGCCAAATTGAAAAGGCTGCAGAATTCCCTGCTTTGAATTAGACCTCAAAATCAAAAACATGATCAAGAAGCAGAAGAGAGCTCTCACCATAGACAGCTTTTATGGAGAGAAAGTAAGGCAGACCCCAGATTCTGAGGCTCCTAAAGGGAATGCAACACCAGATGAAGCCACAAAGGCGGACATGAGCTGGTCCCTTTTTCAGAAGGCTTACCTGGAAGATTGCATAAAGAATCTCAAAAGAGAGCTAGAAGAAAAATGGGGAAATGTATTGAGATCAGTGCAAGAAGAAAATAACGCTCTGCAACAGAGATGTGAAAAACTGAAAAAAAAAAAAAAGACTGGTGAATTGGAAAAAGACAACAATTCACTGAAAACCAAAATTGGTGAATTGGAAAAAGACAACAATTCACTGAAAAATAAAATTGGCAAAATGGAAAATCAATGCATTGAACCAAAAAATTCAATTGACCAGTTACAAGAGGAGCTAAAAAAGATAACTAAAGGAAATACTTTAAAAATTAAAATTGAACAAATAGAAGTAAGTGACTCAATAAGACTTCAAGAATCAGTCAAACAAAAACAAAAAAAGGAAAAAAAATAGAAGAAAATATGAAATATCTCCTAGGAAAAACAACTGACTTGGAAAACAGATCCAGGAGAGACAATCTAAGGATTATCGGACTCCCTGAAAGCCACGATGAAAAAAAAAACCTTGATGCTATCTTCCAGGAAATCATGAAAGAGAATTGTCCTGATGTTTTAGAATGAGAAAGCAAAATTGGCATTGAAAGAATTCACTGATCACCTCCTGAAAGAGACCCCAACATTAAAACCCCAAGGAATATCATGGCCAAATTTTAGGACTATTGCACCAAGGAAAGGATATTGCAAGCAGCTAGAAAGAAACAGTTCAAATACCGAGGAGTTGTAATTAGAATTACACAAGATCTGTCAGCTTCCACATTGAAGTTTGGAGGCTCAATTTGTCTGGGTCTGAGGGAAGGTCTCAGGAGCTCACAGAGAATGCTATCTGCAGTTCGCCATCTTGGCTCCGCCCCTCAAAATAGATCTAATTAAAAGAGACAAGGAAGGAAACTATATTTTACTAAAGGGTACCATAGACAATGAAGCGGTATCAATACTAAACATATGTGCACCAAGTGGTATAGCATGCAAATTCCTAGAAGAGAAACTAACAGAGATGAAAGGAGAAATAGACAGTAAAACTATACGAGTGGGGGATCTCAACCTTACTCTCTCAGAATTAGATAAATCAAACCACAAAATAAATAAGAAAGAAGTTAGGGAGGTAAACAAAAGGTTAGAAAAGTTAGGTATGGTAGATCTCTGGAGGAAATTGAATGGCTACAGAAGGGAGTATACTTTTTTTTCAGGGGTTCATGGAATTTATATGAAAATTGATCATGTGTTGGGGCATAAAACCTCAAAATCAAATGCAGAAAAGCAGAAATAGTAAATGCATCCTTTTCAGATCATGATGCAATAAAACTCACATGTAATATAAGGCCAGGAGAAAACAGACCACAAGTTAATTAGAAATTAAATAATCTAATCCTGGAGAATGAATGGGTGAAAGAGCAAATTATAGACACAATCAATAATTTCATCCAGGACGATGACAATAAGGAGACAACATACCAAAATTTGTGGGTTACAGACAAAGCGTTTATAAGGGGTAATTTTATATGTCTAGATGCTTACTTGCATAAAACAGAGAAAGAGAAGATCAATGAATTGGGCTTACAATTAAAAAAGCTAGAAAAAGACCAAATTAAAAACCCTCAATTAAATACCAAATTGGAAATTCTGAAAATAAAAGGGGGATTAATAAATTTGAAAATAAGAAAACTATTGAATTAATAAATAAAACTAAGAGTTGGTTTTATGAAAAAACCAACAAAATAGATAAACCTTTAGTTAATTTGATTAGAAAAAGGAAAGAGGAAAATCAAATTGTTAGTCTCACAAATGATAAGGGAGAACTTTTCTCCAATGAAGAGGAAATTAGAGTAATAATTGGCAGTTACTTTGCCCAACTATATGTCAATAAATTTGAAAATGTAAATGAAATGGAGGAATATCTACAAAAATATAGATTGCCCAGGTTAACAGAAGAGGATATAAATTATTTAAATAGCCCCATTTTAGAAAAAGAAATAGATCAAGCTATTAATCAACTCCCTAAGAAAAAATTTCCAGAGCCAGATGGATTTACATGTGAATTCTACCAAACATTCAAAGAACAATTAATCCCAATACTATATAAACTATTTGAAAAAATAGGGAAAGAAGGTGTACTACCAAATTCCTTCTATGACACAGATATGGTACTGATAGCTAAACCAGGTAGAGAGAAAACTGAGAAAGAAAACTATAGACCCATTTCCCTAATGAATATTGATGCAAAATTTTTAAATTTTAAATTTTAAATAAGATTTTAGCAATGAGATTACAGAAAGTAATCCCCAGGATAATACACCATGACCAAGTAGGATTTATACCAGGAATGAAGGGCTGGTTTAATATTAGGAAAGCTATTAGCATAATTAATTATATTAATAACCAAATTAACAAAAACCATATGATTATCTCAATAGATGCAGAAAAAGCTGTTGATAAAATCCAACACCCATTCCTATTAAAAACACTGGGGAGTATAGGAATAAATGGGCTTTTCCTTAAAATGATTAGTACTATCTACTTAAAGCCATCAGCAAGCATCATATGTAATGGAGTCAAACTAGAACCATTCCCAAAAAGATCAGGAGTGAAACAAGTCTGCCCACTGTCACCATTACTATCTAATATTGTATTAGAAATGTTAGCTTTGGCAGTAAGAGAAGAAAAAGAGATTAAAGGAATTAGAGTAGGTAATGAGGAAACCAAATTATCATTCTTTGCAGATGATATGATGGTATACTTAGAAACTCGACTAAAAAATTACTAGAAACAATTCACAACTTTGGCAAAGTTGGAGGATACAAAATAAATCTACATAAATCATCAGTATTTTTATATATCACCAATAAAGTTCAGCACCAAGAGATACAAAAAGAAATTCCATTCAAAATAACTGTTGATAGTATAAAATATTTGGGGATTTATCTGCCAAGGGAAAGTCAGGAACTATATTCATATACATAAACTACAAAACACTTTGCACACAAATAAAATCAGACCTAGTCAATTGGAAAAACTTAAAATGCTCATGGATAGGCTGAGCGAATATAAGAAAAATGACAATATTACCCAAACTAATTTACTTATTTAGTACCATACCAATCAAACTCCCAAGAAATTATTTTACAGATCTAGAAAAATAGTAGCAAAATTCATTTGGAAGAATAAAAGGTCAAGAATTTCAAGAGAATTAATGAAAAAAAAGGCTGATGATGGTGGACTTGCTGTACCAGATCTAAAATTATATTATAAAGCAGCGGTCATCAAAACCATTTGGTACTAGCTAAGATATAGAGTAATTGATCAGTGGCATAGGATAGAATCACAGGAAAAACTCGGTAATAACTATAGCAATTTAGTCTTTGATAAACCCAAAGACCCCACCTTCTGGGATAAGTATTCACTATTTGACAAAAAACTGCTGGGAAAATTGGAAACCAGTGTGGAAGAAATTAGGGCTTGACACACATCTAACACACATACCAAGATAAGATCTAAATGGGTTCATGATCTGGATATAAAGAGTGATACCATAAGTAAATTAGAGGAACGTAATATAGTTTACCTGTCAGACCTATGGAGATGGAATAAAATTTATGTCCAAAGAAGAACTTGAACTCTTAATTGAACACCAGATAGATAACTTTGACTATATTAAGTTAAAATTTTTTGTACAAACAAAACCAATGCAGTCAAGATTAGGAGGGAAGCAATAAATTGGGAAATCATCTTTACATTTAAGGGTTGTGATAAAGGTCTCATCTCTAAAATATGTAGAGAAATGTCTCATATTTATAAGAATTCAAGCCATTCTCCAATTGATAAATGGTCAAAAGATTCAGACAATTTTCAGAGGATGAAATTAAAACTATTTGTAGTCATATGAAAAGGTGCTCCAAATCACTATTGATCAGAGAAATGCAAATTAAGACAACCTAACTTACCACTACACACCTGTCAGATTGGCTAAAATGACAGGAAAAGATAATGACGGATGTTGGAGGGGATGTGGGAAGGCTGGGACACTGGTGCATTGTTGGTGGAGCTGTGAACAGATCCAGCCATTCTGGAGAGCAATTTAGAGCTATGCTCAAAAAGTTATCAAACTGTGCATACCCTTTGACCCAGTAGTGTTTCTATTGGACTTATATCCCAAAGAAATCATAAAGGAAGGAAAGGGCCCCACATGTGCAATAATGTTTATGGCAGCACTTTTTGTAGTGGCTAGAAACTGGAAACTGAATGGATGCCCATCAATTGGAGAATGGCTGAATAAATTATAGTATATGAATATTATGGAATATTATTGTTCTGTAAGAAATGACCAGCAGGACGATTTCAGAGAAGCCTGGAGAGACTTACATGAACTGATGCTGAGTGAAATGAGCAGAACCAGGAGATCATTATACACGGCAACAACAATACTATATGACGATCAATTCTGATGGACATGTCTCTTTTCAACAATGAAATGTTTCAAACCACTTCCAACTGTTCAGTGAAGAAAGCCATATACACCCAGAGAGAGGGATGTGAAATGTGGACCACAACATAACATTTTCATGCTCTCGATTGTTGTTTGCTTGCATTGTGTTTCCTTTATCTGATTTTTCTTTTTTGTAGATATGATTTTTCCTTGCACAATAATGATAAGTGTGGAAATATGTATACATATATTCCATTTGTCAAGTATTTTAACATAATTAACATGTAGTGGATATCCTGCCATCTAGGGGAGGGGTAGGGAGTAGGGAGGAGAAATTTGTAACAGAAAGCTTTGTATGGGTTAATGTTGAAGAATTACCCATACATATGGTTTGCAAATAAAAAAAAGAGAAAGGAAGACATTGCTCTTCTTTTAATACATGAAATTTGAAAAATTTGAAAGCAGCTGTTCAAACAATCCAACAAATAGAAACCTTTTAATTCTTTTGTATTACAGTATTTTCGTGTGTGCCAGACCTCTCTCTCACTCCTTTACTAATTAGTTTGTAAACTCAATGAAAGGAAACTAGACCTAATTTTCCTTTTTATATCCTTCAACTTCTGGCAGGGTGCTCTGCACACAATAGTGCTTAATAAATGCTTATTGAAGTTGAATGGGTGGAAGGCTAGAGTGGTATGCTTGTTTAATAGTTTAGAAGACTATTCTCATTGGTTGTACATAGTAACAGCAATATTGTCATTTTGAGTATTATAAGCACCCAAATTAACTGCAAAGGACAATATGAAGGAATCTGCTATCTGCACTCAGAGAAAGAATTGATAAATAAAAGTATGTACACAATAATTTCATCCATGTCTACATATACACATTTGTGCCTGATGTAGCCATTGTTAGGACATGAGAGATGGGGAAGAAAAGGGGAAATAAAGAAATTTACATGATAACTATTATATATTTGAAAGGAATAGCAAATTGTACATAATAAATTTATAGTTTCATGTACAATCATCTTTATATTATACTCTCTTATGGAAATGATTATTTTATTTTACAAATTGAAAATTAGATAAAAAGGTAAACACATGTAAAAAAGACTTTCATTGATTGGTAAGTGAGAGTTTGACTTTATAAGACAACTTAAATCTAATTGGGGTTAATTGGAATTACCTTTATTGTACAAATGAGGAAATGAAGACCTTATGAAGTTAAAGTACTTGCTTCTGGTAACACAGTACTGTTTAGAGTAGGATTCAATCTCAGGGCTCCTGACTCTGAGTTCATTTCTCTTTTCTTTTATGATACCTTGAATTTCTTTATCATTCTTGACAATTTCATTTGCATTTTGTCTTCAGTTATGCGTGTATCTGCATCACTCTGATTCTAGTGCAAAACTCATGTCTTGACCCCTATGTAGGCAGCAAATTCTGCATTCTGTATTCTCTCAAGTGCCTTGTTATCTTTTTTGCTTGGATAGAATTTATGTCCTTTGTTCATATTGCATTGCAGTATAAATACATAGGTAACTAGTCTCTCCTCAGATGGAAAGACACAAATAGAGGGCGGATGGAACAAATGATCATTCAATGAAAGTGAGATAATGAATTCAGTATAATGCTTATCAGTAGGATTTATTTTGAACCTGCAATATGATAATTCTAAAGAATATTATATTAGTTCTGTGCCATGACTATCTCCCAGTGAAGAATTAAAGTTGCATAACAAATCATCACTCTTGTATTTCTGACTATCACCTCCAAGGTCACTGATACTCAGAGATCTTGGCCAAATTCTTCTAATACATATTCAAGCACTTGAATTTAAATCAAGAGCTCCATGATCAAAATATCAAAATGTTTTTAAAGTAGATTACAATTTGAGTGGCCTATTAGAGAAATAAAACAGCCTTTTTTGCTTCAAAAAATGATGAAAAGATAATTAGCCATCAGCTAAAAATCCACTACATTTTGGGGAAGGAAATGATAAAATAAGTCTTGGAGAAGCTAACCGCTGAAGAGAGGAACAAAGGCCTAACTTCACATTAGTACTCGGTATTGGGTCATGTATACAATCAGTGTCAAATAAATATTAAATGATGATAATATTAGTAATAAACTATAATAAAACTTTTTTGGAATTTAAAAAATAACACCTTTCTTTCCCAACCAAATATATGTAAAAATTTTAATTTTTTAAAAATTTTATCTCTTATTTTCTCCTCTTTCCTTCTTGCTCCCTGCCTCCAGACGGTAAGCAAACTGATATAGACTGCAATCATGTAAAAGACTTCCACATTAGTCATTTTTTGTAAGAAGGCAAAGAAAGAAGAAAAATGATATGCTCCCCTTTATATTCAGACAATATCAGTTCTTACTCTGGAGGTGGATAGCATTTTTCAGCATGAGTCCTTTGGCATCATCTTGTGGATCATTGTATTGCTGAGAATTTCCAAGTCATTCCCAGTTCTTCACTGAACAATGTTGCTGTTAATGTGTACAGTTTTCTCCTGGGTCTATTATACTGTGTATCAGTGCATAGAAGTCTTTTCACATTTTTCTGAAATTATCTTCCTTGTCATTTCTATGAGCAGGATATTATTTCATTATAATCATATATCACGTTTTATTGTCATTCCCTGATTGATAGGTATTGTCTCAATTTCCAATTCTTGGATACCACAAAAAGAACTGATATAAATATTTTTGTACAAATAGCTAATTTTCCCTTTAAAAATCACTTTAGGATACATACTGAGCAGTTATTACTGGATCAAAAGGTAGGCATAGTTTTGTAGCCCTTTGGGTATAGTTTCAAATTACTCTCCATCTTGAATATTTGGGTCACACTAGGTATCCTGATGCTTATATATGGGGTTCTTTTGCAGGCAGACTCACTCCAAATTCTTCACAAGTGTTTGCTTATCTGCACTTGGTTAAATCCTAATTAATAAATATACTTAACAAGATAAGCCAAATTTCTTGGTCTCCATTCAGGCTAAATATCCTCTTCTGTTAACTCATTATGAAATTTTTAACTTGCTGTTGGGGAAAAGGGCTATAGAGAACAAGTTTTGATAGATCTTCCTAGTTTAATGTGATCTGATTCCTTATTATTCTCATTGAAAACAGAAGAATTACCCATTTTCTGGTTAAGCTTATTCTTTAAAAGGTTAGGCTAAATTCTCTATTTTTATGTCTATAAACAAAGACAATTCAAGAAGAGAGAAAGAACTTTGGACTGGGAGACAGCAAAATTGGACTTCTTATCCCAAAGCTGAAGTCTTTCAAATTATTAGACAATAGATTACTATAGTCATTTACTACTATGTTTTGTGTATCTAAACTATTCCATTTATACACCACTATTTCTTAGCCAATACCAAAAAGTTTTGATGATTGTTGCTTTATTATATTGTTTTAGATCTCATAAAGGTAGGCCACCTTCCTTTGCATTTTTTCATTACTTTCCTTGATGTTCTTGACCTTTATTTCTTCAAGTTGAATTTTGTTAGTTTTTTCTAATTGTATAAAATAATCTTGGTAGTTTGATTGGTATGGCATTGCATAAGAAAATTAATTTAGGTAGTTTTTATTATCATTTTTATTTTATTTTATTTATTTTACTATCATTTTTATTATATTAAGTCTGTCTACCCATGAGCAATTGATATTTTTCCAATTTTTTAGATCTGACTTCTGTGGGAAAAGTGTTTTTAATTGTTTAATTGGGCTTGTCTTTTTAGCAGATATGGTAATGATTTAGTGGCTTTATTTTATATCTTGTAACATTGCTAAAGTGGCTAATTGTTTCAAGTAGTTTTTTAGTTGATTCTTTAGGATTCTCCAAGTATACCATCATATCATTTGCAAAGAGTGATAATTTTATTTCTTCATTGCTTATTGTAATACTGTAATTTTTAAATTTATTTTTCTTCTAGAATTGCTAGAATTAACATTTCCAGTACAATATTGAAAAAAATGGTGGTGATAATGGACATCCTTGTTTCATTACTGATCTTATTGGGAATGCTTTTTTATTTTTAAAGCTTTTTATTTTTAAAACATATACACAGATAATTTTTCAACATTAACCCTTGCATAGCCTTGTGTTTCAAATTTTTCCCTCCTTCCCCCCGCACTCTTCTCTAAATGGCAAACAATCTGATATATGTTATACATGTTAAAATATATGCTAAATCAAATATGCACAAACATATTTATACAATTCTCTTGCTGCACAAGAAAAATAAG